>VXBI01013937.1:502490-597338 GCA_013397375.1 Toxostoma redivivum | reverse complement strand
CGCGGAGCCGCCGGTGCGCGGAGCCCGCGGGACTGCGACCTCCGCACGGACAGCACCTCGTGAGCTGGGACTCTCTGCGCTGCAAAGCGAAGATGTGTTAATGCGGTCCTGGCCCCTCCGGCAGCCGGGGGAGTGCGACCAGCCGTGTCCTCTGTCCCCGCCGCTGGGAACAGCACGCCTCTGCTACATGCATCTGCGCCGTTCCCCAGGGGTACGAACTACGAGTCCCGCGCCAGTCCGCATCGGGTTTTCACACCAGCAGTTCCCTAATGTTGCTATAAACAAATGACAGGGAGCGCAGGCACTCGCACATCTCATCAGACAGACAAGACGTTTTGAAATCAAGCAGAAACTGCCACGTAAGAATCCCAGCCGTCACTCGAGTCAGGAAGAGCAATTCCCAAATAATTAAAACAAGTACAATAAAACCCTTTGACATTCTTGACGTTAACCCATTAAGTATCGTGAAGGTTTTGACAAGTAAGAATTGTACTGGGCTTAGGGCACATTTCCTATGCACATTAAGATGGTTTTTGTGCAAGACAATTTATCCTCTACTAATGTATTTTAATCTTACATTGCTAGGCTTTAGCTTTATTTGGATGTCCCAGGCAACAGCCTGAGAATGTATATGTTTGTGTGCTCTGGTTTTGAAGAAATCTTACATCCTTTTAAACGTAAAATACCAGAAAATTTCTATCCCTTTGAGGATAAAAGCCTAACAAACACATTTCTCTATCATGCCAACAGAGGTAGCCAAAATTCTTGGACAGACAAGGCAAGTCACGTAAGTGATTTCCCCATCCAAGCAAGCCTGGCACTCCTTCAACATCAGCTTCCTAGAGAAAAGGCATGAGCACAACTACAGGTAGGCTCGTTTGTCAGGTAGGGGACAACTATGACACCACCAAAAAACAAGAGGGGTTGCTTTCCAGATGAAGTCAAGTACTGTCAAAAACTGCTTTCTCAGCATAGTCTTGGCCCTTCCACAAGATGCACAATGTAGGCACAATGGGTTTCCACAGATTTCCCAAACACCACCGTATCCTGATGAAACGTACAAGAGCTGAGAATAGGAGCACCCTGAACTTAAGCCACTGTCACAAGTGAAGTAAGATGCTGAGGCCTGCACTGCTGGCAACAGCCCATCTTGGGGCTGGCTCACCAAAAATGAGAGCATACCTCGACAGTAAAAGCCTGTGGACTTTGCAGCAATCCAGCAGTATATCTGGCAGTAGAGCCCTCTGGTGTCTTCACCACCTCAGTGCAGTGGTTGCTCAAAATTCCCCTTTCCCATTGGTAAGAGGAAGGCAGGCACCCTAACCAGTGGCACCCACCAGGACTGAACCCTTCAGGATAGTTATTTTTCTTACTCCATTCACCTGACTCCATCCTTATGCTCTCAGAGAATGCCACAACTGTACACGCTGAGCATAAGAGAGCAGGTCAAACTCAGGGAAAGTTCAAGTTGGGAAGGTTTTCTAGTAATTTGTTTGTAGGGTTTAATAAAGACACAAGGTGGGCATCCAGGGAGGATAGAACATGAGAAGTGGGTGTTTTCTTCACCAGCCTTTGTGAAAAACGGTGCTGCAGAGGTCAACAACCCCCTTGGGTGCTGTATAATTTTACACTACAACGCTGTATTGAGATGAATAGGATAAATGAAAAGTTGTCTTGGGCACCATACAGACTCAGGCATTTCTATTGTCGACTCAGAAACAGTTTGGAGTTCTAAAGAGGTTGGGGTTTTATTTCAGAAAGCAAAATATTGGGTCTTACTAGAGATTTTGTAGCTACAACCTTGCACACAGCAGTTTGATTCCCAGTCACAGTACCAGCTTGGAAGATGTTGCAATACTTGGACACACCAAAGGCATGTCAGCAGCACTAGGCTGGTTTAAACTTTCGAAAGTGGTAGTAAGAACTGACTCATTTGTTCAGAAGACTAATTACCTTCCCATTTGAAAGGACTGAAGTTCAAATAAGTTCAGTGCGACCAGCCTGGATTTCAAGTAATCTTTGGTACCCAAAGAATTTCACCTGCCCAGGTGTGGATATGCTGGCTGCTGCATCCCAAAGTGAGATTCAGCATTATTTGGAAAGTGCTCCTCAGACAGGATTCTTAACCCCCCCCCCCCCTCGGAAAAGACAGGAGCAAACAGTTTGGAGCAAAATGCACCCCTGCAACTTGTACAGTGCCTGCATGGGATGAGCGCTGGAGACAGTCCTTAGCTTTAATTCAGAAAGGGCACCACACCTCTCCTGGCCTGGGAGGAAGGGCAGGTGTCTGCAGCTGCACTCCATTCTGCAAGCCTTAGAGCCAGGGTCATTTGCCTATGAGACAAGAACACCCACTGCAGAAAACAAAGTCCCTTTATATGTCAAAGGCTGGGTGGAAACAATTTTCAGTTTGTTGGAGACAGGAACATCAATTATCCTTACAGACAATTCAGACAGGGACAGATTAAGTACCATACCAGGATGATAAGTGCCAGCTAAAACTCTGAGACAGGGAAATTTAACCACATTTTAAAAAGGTGCTTAGGGCAAATTTAAGTGAATGGAAATTTGGCATCTTTCTGGGGAGAGCACCAAGTGCTGCAATTCTTTCCTACCGCACCCAGTCAACTGCCTGCAAAAGGCATCTTTTTGACAGCTGTAGGGAAAAACATTACAGCAAACAGGCTGCCAGACAGAGCAGGAATTCGCCTAGGATCAGGCCACTCCATGTAATTTCTGTATTCAAAATCCAGTGTGCTGCACTGCAGTAACAGCTCAGATCAAAAGGAAAATTTGCAGCATCTCCCAGTGCTATCCCCAGCTGTTAGGAACAAGAAGCAAACCTTAAGAGGGCCTTGCTTATATTGCTGGGGAAGTCACGGTGCTAGTGTTTCTAATCACAGAAACAGGAGTTCATTTGCAAAGCAAGGCTGTAATCCTGTAGCAGTAATGCAGGTGTGAAATGCACATCCCTGGCATAGGAGCCTTTGGGGCTGCAGCGTGTGTACCGTGTGCTGCAAAGAACACACCGGTCAAAAGAGCTGAGAGCTGGCATCAGGTACCACCGTCCCTGCAGGACCACTGGGAGACTGCTGCCAACTGTTTTGACAAGCAGGCTTAGGGAGATGACTCTAGTGTTGCTCCTCAAACACATACAACTCCAAAAGCAGTGGGAATGAGTGATGCAATGAGGCCACCGGCTTGCCAGCTGGAAGGGAAGCACTGGTGGTGCCTCCAGCATGAGTGGGAGGGAAGAACACGTGGCAAGTGGATGCCACACCACTCGCTTTTTCCCTATCAGCTCCATCCTGCTGACTTCAGCAACAAGCTGAGTTGGGATCCCTGGCTAGGACTTAGCAGGAACCATTGCCCCATGGAGAAGCGAGATTCAGCTGATCAGCTTCCCCTCTTGCAGACACTAAGGAATAGAGCTGCCCCTATATTTCAGCTGACCATTGCTTAGCCAGGGGCAGCCACCCACCTGTATTCCTCTGCTGTGCAAAAGCAGCAGCACCAACTTCCCACTGGGCTCAAAACGCTTCCTGACTTTCTTCCTGCAGCCCCCATGTGCTGAGAGTGGAGTTTTGTAATATATGTGTAGACTTGTGCTGGCCATGGAAGGGAGACACTACCTGGGATTTCTCAAAAGACACAAGCCGAGGATGCTCTGAGAAACTGCCAGCCTAAACTAAATCTCACTTCATATAACAAAGCTGTGGAGCCCATGGCCATGGTACAGTTTGGAAGCCAAGAGCACGAATTATTTCAGAATGAGATCTGACAAATTCTTGGAGGCTAAAGACACTGGTAACTATTAAACACAATGGTGCATGTGCAATCTTCATCTCAGAACGTTTCTCAACAGCTGTTGCCAGAAGTGGGGAGGTTATGCCAGGGGACAGAGGACTTTGTAATCACTCAGTTACTCAATGGGTCTGTCATTGATGGCTATTCAAGATGGGCTACTTCACTGCAGAGACAGGGCCAGAGCCTCCAAGGCAGTTCTTTGGTTTAAACACTTACTTCTACACCAGCCAAGGACATTTCCACCAGTTCGCAAGTGTACCTTAGTTCTGCACAGGCAATGCAGAAATATTTGCTGTCTTTATAAGATACTGGATCTTGTCCTTTGTTCTAAGACAGGATCAGCTGCGATCTCTACATGAATCCTGACAGGTTTTAAAACTTTTCTTCAAACCATCCATGACAAAGTCTCTAGAACTTCCCTAGGTGCTCTGTTTCCAGGTCCAAATAGTCTTACTGCTTGTAACAGTCTTCCTAACTCTGACCTAACCCTTACCTTGCCACAAATGGAAAGAATAAAAAGATTCTACCAAACCCTTCTAGTGGTCTGGACTAGCATCTGTCTTGTTTACTCTTAGGCAGTATTCAAAGCATATAGAGCCAAGCAGAATAGAAGTTAGCCCCCACCCAACAGATATAGGTTCTTCTCACATTGCACTACACCACTCCAAAAAGCGTAACAGTGTTTGCATGCTTTACACAGTAAGATTATACATACACTATGTTTTGATCAGAACGGAAAGAAACAGGAATAGCAGGCTTCCTAGAGGACAGACACAAGGAAAGACTGTTCAGCCAGTGGTAATTTTCATTCCTACCCAAAACATGACAAACCTGCATAAGGGATATATGTATGACTACATGGGAAAACAATTTAAAGGTGAAATCTAAAGTGACAAATGTGCTTGAGATCAGCAGTGACTGTCAAGTAAGCCAGCCCTTTAGTCTTCCCCTGGGGGAATGTCCTGCATAAAACTGTTTCAAGTTACTCTACCATTTTAAGTAAGTGCTTCTCTGTCTATCACCAGTGAAATCCTCTTCCTAGTTGGTAGCTCAGGAATGACAGTTTATCTCCTCAAGGTGCAGAGTGCTCAGACTTGCTGGCTGTTTGCAGGGATTCAACCTCACAGTGTAACCATGCTTGTTGCATCCTGATGCTGTGAGGAGGTGACAAGTGGCTCTAGCCTGCTCACTAGGCCCGTGGTGTGTTATGCAGTGCATCTGAATACAATCCCTAAGGGGTTGTAATCATTTGTCCTTGTTTGCAATTTAAAAATCAGCTCTGATTATAGAAAGAAATAATGATTTTGTAGGTTTTAAATACTATTTTTCATGGCACTGTTGTCCATGGCAATTTTAGGAGGAACACGTTCTACAATATGACATTTCCTTCTGGCACATGTGCAAAAGGAAAGGAAAGACGTAAACCATGCTCTCTATTGTCCCCACTCATGGGGGCTTCTTTTAAAGCAGAACAGAGGGGAAAAGACTAGAGAAGGTTATCTTTAAATCCATTCACACCTCTGTTTCTTGCCAGCACTTCAGGCTTACTTTCATTTCTGCTATTAAAGAAGCAAGATTCCCAGCCAGCACTATTTGATGACAGAAATTCCCAGGTAAAGACTTTCTCAGTTTTTCCATTTAATGTTTTTTTTTCTTAAGGTTCCTTTGCAGATAGACAAAAGCTTGCCTTCACATAGCTCTTCTCTGCACCACAGGCCCCCATCTTCACCGTGCACACTGCCACAGCTGAAGTCCTGCTCCCAGCATCTCCCTTGGCCTCAGTATCACATCCCACTCGTGGGTGGGCATAAAACAGTCCCAGCCGTTTCAGCAGAAACAGCTCTTACACCATCACCCTCCAGGCCAGTTCCAGGAAAAGGGGCTTTTGCAAACAGATTCCCTACATCATCATTTTCTTATATAAGCATTCTTATATAAGATTTTTTTCCTCTTCCCCCTCCAATAACTGGGGAAGGCATTAGTGAGCTGCAGGCCTACCCTACTCCAAAGTACAATTGAGATAAGAGACTAGTAATTCCCTGAGTGAGAACTTTCTATTTGTAGGCAAATCAAAAAAGAAGCCATTTTAAGATTAAGTTTTTTGGTGGTTTTTTTTTGGGTTTTTTGTTGTTGTTGGTTTTTGGTGGTTTTTTTTGTTTGGTTGGTTTTTTTTTGTTGTGGCTTTCCCCACCCCCCCCTAGAAATAAGAAAACAAAACCTATGGATTTTGGCATAAGATAACATTTAAGGAACTGAGCAGTATAATGTAGTGTCAATCCCTTTCCTTTGTCATAGCACTTACAACTTCTTTTGCTTGATTTCCCTTCAAAAGTTGATCAAAGCTGCATTTTTTTTAAACATGACAGCATTCTGTTCATTCTTTGACTGACCAAATGTATTGCTGTAATGCTCATAAATAAATTAGAAAAAAACAAATCAAACTCCACGCAGCTCACCTCAAATTGAGTAAGAACCAGCTCCAGAAAAACTCATATTGCTGTGAATGCTTTTTCTTGCAGAGGTATCACATCACTGCAGTCTACCAAGTTCAACAGCAATGGTACATGTAGCAACATATAATAAAAATATCTTTTCTTTTCTTTTTAAGATTAACAGTCATTTTTAAGGATTAACAGTAGAGAGCACTAGGCAATGAGAACTGACATTCCTGAACGCTATCATGAGGTGTGTTTCATCATCGCATGGAGCCCTGACTCGGTGCAGTGAGGTCCAGCACAGGTCCCCTGGTGAGTCAGAATTTAAGGGCACAGCAAGATAGGAAGGGAAAGGCCAGCCCTGCTCTGGGGAATGCACTTGCACGAGGTTATGACTGGTTTAGGATAACTGAGGACTCACCCCACAAGGGCAGTGGCCTCCACAGGGGAGCAAACATCTCCTGTGAACCACTGCGGCTTCTGAGTAGCTGTTTTCAGGAACTGGAAAGTTATTATAGACTCCTGTTTTCACACATCCTGAAGGTGGGAGCAAATCATAAAATATTTGTGGGAAATCATTCCCTCTAATCAACCCATAATCCTCACTTTTCTCCACCCTCTCCCTGTCTTTCTCTCCTATTACTGTGAGTAGACAAACTATTTAAGGTGCACACAGAAATTATGCTTTATCCACTTTATCCAACCAGCTACCTACTGGAGTTTCATATACTTTAAGAAATATGAGCTACCAAACTGCATCTTCCAATTGTTGTAATTTCAAGCATTTTTTGCATTTGCAGATGCCTAAAGGCTGGGAAATAAGCATTGCAGAAACAGTGAGAAGGCCTGGAAACTGTTTCTACTTCCATCACAAGCTCTCAAATGACCCATATCTCATTTAAAAACCTGTCAAAACATCTCTCTGAACAAACAACTTTTTCCTTTCAGAGTTCCCTGTTGTACGTCTTGAAATACCTCAAGGCTGATGTCAGTTGCAAAGGTAAAATAACATTTCCAGTACCTGAAACAGGGGCTGGCAAGGGCTCGCACTTGACAGCTGCTGGGTGTTTGAAGGAGACTGTAAATAAAGGACAGGAGTTTACCCCGAGCCTGGGAGGTGTGGGTTAAACACACACACAGTTTTATCCTGTAGTTACAAGGGCTGTGAAAGGAAAGGGCTAATGACACACTTTGTCCTCACTCCTGCCCCCTGTGGGCTGGGCTTGCGTGCAGAAGGTGCCCATAAGTGGCAGCTGACCATATGCTGCACAAGGGGAGTGGGGCCTCGTTTGTAAGAACAGATGGTTTAGTCTCTCTTAAAGACTAATCCTGTGATTTTCTTCAGCTGAGTTTAAGGCAGTGAGATAAGCTCTCCATATACTCAATGCCTGAAGTTTGTTACCCCCAAGCACAGAACCTCTGTGGTGAGGGTGACAGCCCATTGCATACATCTGGACTCCAATTTAAATTTAGTCTTAGGAAGTCCCTGAATCTTCACGCCTCGTGGTACCCATGGACCTGGACAAATCACTTTGTGTCTCTGAGCCTATACTTTCCAACAGTAAAACGGAGATAATTATATTGACCTTCTTCATAAAATGCCTTCCAAATGCTAGACAACAGCTAAGTACTATCATGATTATTATTCAAAATAATCCATTATGGCCTCTGGATGCCAGAGAAGACATGAATGATGGCTGGAGTCCACATAAACACTATGTGAGATCAATGCAGACACTATTACAGTTGATCTGGTCTCCTAGCGTGTGTTCCCACAAATCCACATGGGGATGAAAAATCCAAACATATCTCTTGGCTGACAACTGACTGAAGCTATATAACAGGAATGAAAAAAAAACCCTAACCCCATTAACCAAACTACATAGTTTCTGCTTTGATCACAGAAGGAAAAAAGTTATTTTGGCCAAGTTTTCTGCATTTGAAGAGAATTGTTTTCAGTTTTTTTGGGGATTACTTTTGCAGATGAGCCATCTGAGTTTGATATGAAGAAGATGCATTTAAATGTTTAACACTCTGTCAAAGTGAGGCACTCATCAGCTTTAGAAATTAAAAATTGTCTGGGAACAAAAGCACTGTCCCGTTTGCTGACAATGGGAAAGAAAAATCCCAAACTCCACACAAGGTGAAAAGAACATCTTCTGTACTCCACTGAGCAGAGGCAAACAGGAGAATGAATTCAAGGTTTTTCTAGGAAAGCTTCAGAAGAAACCAGCTTAATTCTATGTTGTGCTAAGAGCCAGTCCAAATCCACTTCCTACTTTATTGTTGGGAAACTGTCCACTTCTGACCCTCCCTCTACATACCCTAGTCATCACCAGTCAATTCTCATTAAAGCTTTGGAAGAGCTACCCCCAAAAGCAAAAGATACTTAGTGTACTCAAAGAGGAGTGCATTGCTTTCCTTCTTATAATGCCCCAACTCTTGCATTTTTAACAAGGGTGTGTGACAGATGTGTTTCACCTACTGGTGAGCAGAGAACAGTTGTGTGCCACAGGCTTGCCCCCAGTGGTGGGTACCAGTGTCTGCTGTGAGTACCAGCATCTGCAATGACCCTGTACTGCCAGGAATGGAGCCGCAGGGATGGTAGACACTGCTCTGCCTTTTCCAAACTCCTACAGTGAGGAAGAAAAGGTTTATATGGATATTTTCTTCTAAAAACTGGTGGAGAAGCTTGGTGCACAGCCTCTGCAGTCACAGGATCCTGCACACACTGCACAGCCCATTGGCTCAGGCATCCAGATGAGCATGTAGGAGCTGGACTCCCTGGGGTCACCATCTGTACAGCACATCTGTGGTACCCTCACCAAGCACAGCGAGGCTGGCATGGTGACTGTCTTGAAGGACAAGCTCATCAGGGTCCACACGACATTACACTCCAGGGAACACTCACAGCTTAACACAGGCTGGCTTCTAAGTGCCAGGGTGGTTATTAGTCCTTCCCAGAGCATTTCAGTTGCTACCTATAGCTTTTCCAGAGTTGCAGAGCACAGCACTTAACTAATCTCCTAATTACAAGCAGAAGCATTATTTTTGTGTGAATCCTTCCTTATGCTTTAAGCCTCATGATGTCTTTCTTGAGGAGACTTGTTGCTCCTGGTACAGTATCATTTTGTGAATGAAAAATGCCCCAGTGACATACCAGCAAATAGAAGGACCATGTGTCTCAGTGAGGCTTTTGCTTGCATCACCTAAACAAAACAGCATGTAGCCCAATCATCCTCCAGAACAACAGGGATTGTGGGGGTAAAAGCCCAGGATTCAGATTTTCAATCATGTGGCCTAAAATCAGAGATCCAGCCTGAGATTTTGTAAAAGCCTCACATATTCCTCATGGTCTCAGTTGCGGCTTTAAAAAGACAGTTCATCTCAGGAAAAAGCATGCACAGTATTGGACATTTAAAACCTACCACATTAAGAAATACAATGGTGTTTTGTCTGCACATATCTCAGCATCCCTGCCCCATGAAATTCCTGCTCAGGATGTGTAGAATGCATTTAAACACTGAAATAATTTTCCTGCCATAGCCCAAGTTTCTTATTTGGAAAAGAGATGACATTTATTCAGTTGGTAAAATAATCCAGCAGAACATATTGTGCCCCTCTCACAGCTTCTGGAAGAAAGCCCAATATACACATTCTTAATGGTATAAAATCTTTTCTGCAGTCACTGGCAAAAGTATTTGGAAAGGGTTTCAAAATACTGGTATCAGCAAGATGCATATGCTTGATTTCTGTTTGCATGGCTCCAATTGCAGAAAGTCATGGAAAGAAGTGGTAAAAAGGCCTTTAGTTACATGTTAGAAAACAAAGTGATTGCAACAGGATTTAAAAGTGCCTTTGCTAATGGGAACCAGGCAGCTAATGTCAGTCCTTTCAGTTGTTTGACAATAGCTAAACCAAGGAAGTTAGATCCAAAGGCAAATAAACTAACCAGAGCTTCACACATCCACCCGCAGGCACAGATCTTCTGTTCATCCCTGCCCCAGCACAATAATTCCCCAGCCACACTGGGGACACTAGTTGCACCACAAATGGTAGCAGAGAGATGAACTGGTGGGAAAAATAGTGTGGAGAAAGCAAAAGGGGAAGGGGAGGGAATGAGCTCCACTCTATGATATAATTCAGAGCTGGGTCAGCCTTCTAGGTAGACATAGCCAGATGAACAGAAGGGGGGAGTAGGAGTGAAGGCACAAACCTGCATTGTTGTTAAAACCAAAGCCCCAGCATAGCCACTTCTTGGACAGCCATAGCTAGAACACAATCTCCTTTTGCAAAGCTGTCATCTCAATACAGCCAATTTTGTCTCGCCTCTGATTTTCCCAGGTCAGGCTAGACCATGTTTGAGGGCTGAAGAGTGCTCAAGGGAAACATTGCTCACATTCATGACTATACTTTTCAGATCCTACTGTTACATCCATGCAAGTGACCACATTGATAATGTAAAAATTCTCTCTCGATAATAATTTCTTCCCAGGTGTTGCCACAGCAGCTTTTTTTTTTTTTTTTTCATTAAAAGGTATCCCTGTCATATGGGCTTGAAGCATGAGACGATTTAATTGAATGTCTGATTTCTGGCAGTGTCTGATCTTGTCTTCTTCCAAAGAAGTCTTAAATATGCTCTGTAACTTGTGCTACTGGGCAGAAATATGTTGTGGAGGAAGATTTTATTTGAAAGATGACTAGAGCTCAACATGTTTTTTGAGTAGATAGGATAAACGGTGTAAATTGTGCACTTGTTTTTCTCTATGCGAGTGCCTCAAACTGGCATTTCCAAAATTTAAACACTTTAAGCAGTGACCTTGGGGCAGCTAGGAAGAGCTAGATTTTTGCAAATTTCTCAGCGTCAAATATCTTTTGGCTGGCACTTCTACAAATGTACACACATGAAAACCTAGAGGCAAATTGTTTAACAAATCAGAAAAATGGCTGAGCAACCTCCCCTCACCCCTGCAATTCCTCAGAATTATTACTGGCTTTTTTTGAGATGAAGTGGAATATTTTTAAGTCTCATCCTTCATCAAGGCTTTGCTCCTCCTTGATTTTGTATTAAGGCAGAGAGTACTCAGTAACACTTTCCTCACTGTGCTGTTCATTCCTCCCCTTATTCTTGATTTCACAGACTCTGGTTTTCATCTTCTGCTGACTTCTACAACACATTTTATCTGATATACTAATACATATACATGTATCTATTTCCCATTTTTGCATTATCCTTCTGATGAGGAAACCAAGAAAAATGCTATATTCAAAGCAGTGCTGATTTTCCAAGCAGTATTAAGTTTCTCTCCCTGTGCTGTGACCAAGGGATTTGTTTGCTTTTTCCTCTAATACAAACACATGCGCTGTTTCCAACACTGACATACCTGTGTTCTTCCTTGGAGTCTTCCACTAATTCCAGCACAGCCAGATGAGACAGCAATGAATATTGTTCCTGACAGGGTTATTACTTTGTACTTAGAATGCTGAAACATTTAGAAAAATTATCCCAATTTCAGTGTTTATTCATATGGTATGACATTACTCTTCCAGAAGCAACACCACACTCTGCCATTAATCCTGTGTGACAGGGCTGCTCTTCTGTCCATGCTGATAGCATCTGTATAAAAGGGACAACAGAAGATCAAATCACACATAAACTGACTCCGGGGCTGAAATTAGGAATAATCCTTCCAATGAAACAACAAAGATTTGGAAAGAGTTGACATGTTTTATAATGTACTGCCGATAAGACGAAAATGCGACAAAAGCTTCTCAGTTCAAAAATATATGGAGGAATGCTGGAAGCTGTAATATACTGCTTGTTTAGATCATCCATAAAGGATCCAGCTGTTGGGAGGGGAGGTTCTGGTGAAGAACCTAATTTTTCTGCTTAAACACTTTTCAGTTCAGAAAGTTCTGTCTCCAGCGTATCCAGATGCTGTAGGCAACCAGAGCAGGGTGAAGAATAGATTTGCAGCTTGATGCTAGTTCTAAAAAATATTTTAAAATTTGAAAAAAGTAGTTTGTGGATGAAGCAAGCATTTAGTATTGTTTAAACATTTTGGCTTTGAGCATTTAAAATTTTCAAACTGAACCTGAAGAATTTTGATATAAAGTTGTGGCAAGTCAGAAGATGTTGAAAATGGTCTAGCTGCTTTGAAGTTTGGAAGCTCTTTTGTTCCCTCATTTTGTGCATATGAACAATTTGACTAAGCTGATGATTCAATCTCCAAAGCAACTTTTTTTTTTTCCCCAGAGAACCTCTGGCTATCAAAATGTCATCTCTCTGAGTAGCAAGCAGATACAGAGAGAAAGGTCTCCCACTTGTGTCCATTTAAGTTACTCCTTAAAAGTGTGAGATGTGACACTCAAACCCTATCACTTCAGTTGAAGTACATACAGTAAAAGCAAAGTCACAATGACTGCTTTATACTGACAATAATTTCTGACTACTAGTATCTACTTGCTGAGCTGATGTGGAAAAGCATCATGCTCCAAAAGGTCAGTTCAATATAAAGTTCTATAAAGATTAATTCATAAAACTCCTCCCTTTCAGGAAAGAAGCTTCTTGTGTCGTCCTCAATGAAGAGAACTTATGCCCAGATGGGCGGAACAATTCCTGCTACAAACACCATCCCCACTGCATCCCATCCTCCTCCTTGCACAGCTCTCTGCACCCTGGGAGAGCAAGGATGCAGGACCAGGCTAGTGCAGCCACTTCCCTCCTTGAGGAAGGGGAAAAACAGGAAAGTCCCCTGACAGGGAGAGCTCCATAAGACCCATCTAACTGTAGGAATCATGTACCTCCTGGCTGGATGTGGGCAGGAGTGAGGTAGGCATCCAGCTGCTCAGTGTACCCTAAATAAGCACTGCTGCTGTACCTCACCAGTGAGGTACAGCAGCACCTGCCTCCCATGTAACAGGCCTGAAAGCAGCCAAGTGACTCTATTTAAAACTAAAGAGGAAAGTACAAAGCTTTGAAGTCAGAAGGCATATAATGAATTCAGCAAAACTTTATATTTCAAAGCCAATTCTATTTGTAGAAGCCATCTGCCCAGAGAAGAGCTCGAACATGCACCTCTGACAGGAGTCAAAAGAGTTGAGGGAAACAGATCTCATTGAGTATGTTTCAGATCATCCATTCCCACAATATCTGAAATGTCACTTTGTAGTGGAGCAGCTTCCATCTTTATATCAATTACAACATTTACATCCAGCTCCCACAGCATTGCTGGCATTTGAAGAGACGGTCCAGTCCAGTAGCTCCCAGCAATTTTTAATTAGGTATGCCAATAAGACATCACTGCTTGTTCCTCCTAACGGTAACTGTGAGCTCTCTGAAGCTTTACCTTAAGCTACTGTCTTATCCCTCCAATGATCATTGACCTTCCTCTGTCACCTTGCCAGCACTCAGCTTTTAAGCCACAAATCCAGAGATAGTTCCATCCAGAAGGACAAGGGGTAGTGTTATGTGCAGCCCTTTCTTTCACAGGGCAGGAGGTTGTCTTCACAGGCAGCAAATACAAACCCACCCTTGGAAAGGACCAGCATCAGAGACAGCTTTTCCCAGCACCATCTTCCCAGAGCATCCATCAGCCAAACTGTTCTGCAGCACGCAAAGGCTTATACTTCTACTGCAGGCAAAAAACATTGTGTAATGCTCAAAACAAGTCTGTTTAAGAATTCCCTCTGATGTCTCCGGTCTTTCATATGACCCATAAGAGCCATTAAAATTCTGTCTGATAACTAGTTTCCTGAGAGCATAAGAGCCAGGCAAGACTATGCCAGCCTCTGACTCTACCAATATTTCTCCTGGCTTAAAACAGACACTAAAGCCTGGAAGTCATCTGTGAAGCCAACCAATGTCTTAGACTTTGAAGATCATTCTCTTATTCACAAGGAAGCAGAGAAAACCAGAGGTTATTCCCCTGGGAAAAGGTTGAAAACCATCACTGAAAATTTACATCAGCCAGTAGCTGGGGCAGCTGAAAAGAGGTTGGCCATGGCCACTGGTTCTAGCAGAACTTGGAACTGCGTGAATGCTGACTTTCCATAGGCAGCATCTCCCCAAATCTCTCCCCAGATGAACTGCTGGCATTTACAGATCTCGTAGGATCATTGCTGTCTTTAATAGAGAACAGTGACCCTAATAGAGGCAAAAGTTACCGTGGAGAATGGGGAGGGTATAAGCCAGCAGAGAGTGATATATAATATGACTGTGTAAGCCTTATTTTATTAGAAATCATCTTAGAAACAGTTTCTCTTATTCCCAAAATCTTTACTTGCTTTTAGTGCTTGCTGGATGCAGTCCAGTGCAAATGTATATAGTTTCCAGTGCTGTACTGTTTCAGCTCATCAGAATATTTAGTGTATTTCACTTTAAGACATTCCTGTCAAGTAGCTATTTCTTCACCAGTGGGTTTGGTTAAGACATTATCAGCCTTTGCTCACCTGCACTCATATTTATATGCCTGTGGGAAACGAGGTCCAGAGCCCTGCTGCAGCACGTCACAGAGCCCTTCTAGGAAAGGCTCTCTAGGATGTGGAGGAAGCAAAGTGCAATATGCATCCTTGATAGCCCGAAACAGAAGCTTTTAGCCACTGCAGCTTTGTCAGCTCAAGAGATTGTTTTCCTGTGCCTGCAGCTGTGGATGAATGGGGGGGTAGAGATTCTCGACACTGTGACAGCAATTCAGAGGGGTGCTTCAGAGCCCTGGTGCCACACAGATACACACAACAGTCCAGTGCATATAACCGAGCAGTTGGCACACAATCCTACCTCTGATCTTACTGTGACTCCAGGAGAGGAAAGAACTCCACTCTTAAACACAGCTGCTCTGGTTCAGCTGGGCTCTGCATCCAGCTCTTCTTGGGTCAGTGTCTGCACAGCAAGAGGAGCAAGTCTTCCAAGTCAACTTTTTCCTAGTCTCAAAATTGCTGCTGTAAAAGAAAATGCAGATTCTTCACAAGCAGTGACAATTATTATAATAATAAAAAAAATAAAATCCCACAATAAACCCACTGGTTTTCACATAAAAATTTCCAACTGCAGCCTTCCATTAATACTGCCTGAATTAGCATAGCATCCCAATAGGATTGCAGACCCCATCTGAGGCATGTGGTGCATTCTCCAGCTGGTGTCTATCAGGACAAACCCACACAGGTACAATCACCTCCAAAATGCTGACGCTTGGTGCTTCTCACTGCCTCACAATCTCTATGTCCATCCTGCTTGAGGACCTCTCAAGAGGTTGTGTTGATGCTGATGCCTAGTGATAATTGCCCAGAGAAGAGCTTGCTTAACACGGCATAATCCTCAGCCCTTTATCTTAAATTTTTGAACAGTAATTTCTTTCTTGTTGTTCACAGTTTTTGGGGGGCTAATTTATTATCTGGACACCTTCACTCAGCAGGTTATCTCCTTCCCATTTTGAGGCCAGCTGTTGTCTTCAGAGGCACCGGACAGCCAGATGGACTGAGCAATGTACTCACCTGTTTGACACTGTGCTCTGTCAGCACTGCTTTTGGTGAAGGGTAAGACAAGGATATGGCAAAAACCAGTGGCTGGTTTTTTCCACCTTTTCTTTTTAAAATGGCAACCTCACACATGTTATAGGTTTATTCCAAACTGAGCGTTTCTTATTCTTCCTTCTCCGAAAAAACCTGTGGCAGAGCAAGCTGATGCATAAATTGTTATTGCTGGCAGTTAATGCATTGCTGGGTTTTAGTGCATAGAAGTGGGCAGTGGAAATAGGTTCCTTTTGGCCCCCAAATTTTATATGGAAGGATGGGAGAGGGAACAGGAGCATAAAAACCTGAAACAATTTCTGAAGGTAGAAAACAGTGGCAAGCCCTAGTTCAATAGGTCCTAGATCGCAGATCACGGCTGTAAGGGGCAGAGGACACTTTTCCCAGGGCAAAACTGCCTCACCATGGAGGCCAAAATGTTGGATTTGGAATCCAGAGTACCTGCTCCCAAAACTTTTTAAGCACATACATCAAGGAGTCAAGCAAGTAAAATCACAGCTGCCAAATTGTGTTCCAGCAATATACAACTGAAGTGCTAATACTTACCAGCTGTACCTACGTCAGCTTTTTTGAAACTAAGGTAATTTCTTTGCTGTACCAAGAGAAGGAGAAGGTCAACAAAGACACATTTGGTCCAGGCTCTACATTGATGTCTAACGCAGGTTGTTAGTTCTTTCCTGCTTCAGAAGGTCCGAAAAAGCAGGAGTTGGACTCTTCTTCAGCATAACCTGACATTAAAATGGCATTCTTCAAAAAGTGCCTGCAATGAAACAGCATTTTATTACTGAGAAGGTGTGCTCTCAGAAACAATCAAGGTCGTATCTGCTGAATTTAATGACAGAAAATGAGCTGATATATTACTTATGCGGAGTTAACTTGGCCAAGAGATAATTAATGGAAGATGTGTAGTTGAGTCCCGTGTGCTGCTTTGAAAGTCCCAGGCTTTAATTGGTACCATTGACTCATGTAAAATAAAGTGTGCTTCTGATCCAGCTCAGGAATCAAAACATGGCATTAAAAAAAAGAAAGCAAAGCATTTTACTTTAGAAACTGACCTTATGATAAAGTGTTTTTAAAATTCAGAGTGTTTTTAGTGGGTTTCTGGCTTCCAGAGCTGTTACTCTTCTCAATGTTGTGTTATACTCTGATTTCTCTGCCACGGCTCATACTTTATGTAGCTGGTGACTCTTGATGACGCATTTTGATGCATTCAGCACAACCACACACTAGCATGAACCAGAGCTCACCATATTTCTGGCTGTGGAGCTTGAGTAAACATGGACCTGTGCCCAGACAGAGTTGGCAGTGGCTGGAAAACCAATACTGAAAGTCTAACAAGAACTGGCAAAAAATCTGCTCTACTTGAAAACATGGCACTGGAGCAAAGCTGTCATCTTTCAGTTTACTGAGGGCTTTCAGGCAGCCTAGTTTTGGTGTTGGGAACAGGCACTACTCTTCCCATTTCCCTGGCTCCTTCCCACTCTTCACAGTCTCTCAGGAGCCATTTCCACAAATCTTACTTGTGCACACAGATCAGGCAGAGCTGATAAGGAGAGGAGGGTCTGATAGCAGAGTGTCTCTGCTGCTGACTCCCTGTGTGGCCTCATCACACCACAGCTCAATTTCTCCCTATAAAATGACTAACAGCACTTCCCTACCTCCCGGGGGAATTGGGAGGATAAAAACAGCGACAGCCACAAAGCGCAAAGTTATTACAGCCATCCGTTCAGAGTGACTGTCAGCTTCAGCACGTAGGCTGCCCTCAGACATGGTGCTGAGAGCATTAGCAGCTGCCCTGTTGGATGGAGCATGTGTCATGCTTCTCTGGTGTAGGTGCCCCTAGGCTCAGAGGGTTGAACCTCATACTAACTATATTCTGCCTCAGAGAGAGAAAGTAAACCTCTTTCATTAAGTTTTTTATTTTCCTCCAGGAGAAGGCAGCAAAGGAAACTTCTACCACCTTGGACACGCTGGGGAAAACTGAGCATGGGATCACCCCCTGCTCTGTGACAGCCTCCTTCCCTGACAGAGAGAAGCTGAAAAGCCATAGTGAGACCCATACTGGAAACCTCTGCTCCTCCCTCCCTCACAAAAGCAACAACTAGGTGTGGAAAGACACTGTCAAACCCTACACCATATTAGTTCTTGCCACAAGTGCTCCCTCACTTTTAACCACCCTGAAAGGAAGCACCATGTAAACAGTCTAGTAAGATCTATTCCAGATGCCTACTGTAGTACAACAGGAGATTAACATATTAACTCTTAAAAGCCCTCTAATTTTGAGGAAAACTCAGTACTTAAACTGAAAGAAGTTTTGCAGAGATCAGCAGAGTTCCTCTGATGGTAGGGAACCAGGGAAACCTGTTAACAGCAGACTCTATGAATAATTGAGAAAATTATTCAATGGTACTTTTAAAGTACTTTGGATTACAATATTACATGGGTTGCTAATAATTTTCTCTTAATCTTTTCAAGTATACATTTGCTATGGTTTGTTTATTACTAGGTTTTGCCTTGCAATCAGATAAACACAGGCTTTGCTCCAACTGGAGCTCCAACTAAGCAGAGTAAGCCAAGCCAGACATAGCAAGAAAGACCATGGACAAGTATGTCTACTTGATGCAATAAGTTTGGGGGGGTTTTGGGCATATTGTATTACCTACAATCTGTTAAAGTACTTCTTGCTAAAGAAACAGGAGACAAAACAAACAGCTCAAAATTGTACACGGACCTGAGGTGGATACCAAAACGGCCCATGGGGCAGGGAGAGACAGAAGCAAGCACATGATAGAGGTCAGCACAGTGGATGGGAGAAATAATCTTCCTGAAATATCCAGGACTGGCACCATGCCCAATATATGCATCCTGGAGCCTTGGCTTCTCCTAAAATCAAGTTCCCTAACGACGCCACGTCAGTTGGACTGCCCTGCCACTGGGGCTAATTAAGGAGAACAGCCTGCCTGTGACAACTGCATCTTCTAGGCAAGGAGGAGGAAGAGGCACATGTTACATCTTTACACCACAGTTGATTTGTTTCCATGTCTTCCACCATGCTGTGTGCGTACTCTGATCGAGCTCTGCAGAATTCAGCAGTGATAATAAATGTGCTTTCACAGCCAGCTGCTCCCCTGCCCCCTTCACCTGGCCAAACAGACAACAAGTACGTTTTTTAAATTATCAAGGTGTGGTCACAAACAAATGCTATGAAAATCTGGCCCTGAAACAGTGCTCAGAGCAAAAATTAGCCCCAGAGCAATTGGATGTTTAGGCATGTTTCCCACTTTTTCATCTAGACATACTAAGCAGCAAGAAAGCTGGTAGAACTAGAGACCTGGGAACATCTCCAGTGGAGCAAAGATCTGGCTGCTAGGGGTCTGAAGTGGTTGCTCTGGAGGAGCTTCTCCATGCTTCTGGGCAGGCAGTGCTGGAGCAAAAGGGATGCATCTAAGGCAGGTCACAGCAAGAGTGGCATGACATGGTTTGCAGACACCAGAGTCCCAGCTTGCCCCAGAAACCCTGTTCTCAGCCTGATGTGCATTTGCCCTCATTCCTGAGCAGCAGCACATAAAGTGTGCATGTGAGACAAAACATCGATTTAAAAACACAAAACGCAAACCAGTCAACAATTCAGGAACCCAGAGCTGCTGCTTTTCCTCAAGGTGGATTTCTTTTGAAGCCAACTATTCATATTTCCTCCCCAGTCTTGTCAACAATGGTCCAGGCAAAAGCTGTTTGGTTAAAGTAGGCTGTTGCCCTAGTTTTGCCCTGTCCCTTTCACCTTTACATCACATGAGGACGATGCATATTCCACTTCACATAAGCCCAGAAGTACACAAATTATTATGTATGACCAGCTACATATATAATTGTCTTAGATGTAGGCCTATAAATGATTCATTAAGATGTGTATCAGCTGGTTATTTAATGTGTCCTGTTAATTAAAACTTTGTGATAAACACAACTACAGCCCTCTGCAATTATGCCTCTGGACAATGCAATGCACTTCCAACTAGTATTTGAAATCCTGGGTGTAAGTTGACTCCTAAAGTAGGGTAGAAAAATATAGGTTAACTACTGCTCTTAATTGTCCTTCGTGACTAAGATTATTGTAGAATTTCACTGTACAACTGCCTGAGACTCTTCTGCGCGGTGCACATTACAGTCACCGTTATGTGACAATGCTGTACACTGCATTATGCTTTTGTATACCTGAGAAGCTTGTGGGGGGAAAAAAAAGGCAAAAAGGACTATTTCAACTAGAAGGAATGTGTTTGACTTGCCTCATCTTGAAGGGAGTGGACCAAAGAAATGTTTGAGGAAATGCAGTGTTTTGCCCTACATGATCAAATTTGACATTTTGTGCTCAAGCTAGAGATCCTGCTAGGCTCAGTGTAAGTTTCTCCTTAGTAAGGTCCACCTTACTGTGGATCTGTGGTCACCATATGCTGGATATGGCTTCCAGAAGGTAGAAACACAGTGACTCAGAAAGTACATTAGGTGCTGTTTTGTTGGTCAAAAAGGAAGCTTCACTAAGTTTATGTCGGCGTAACTAAGCAGGTCTAACTCTTCTCTACAGTTTTGTTCTCTCAAAATATGTTTGATGTTGAAGGGAGTATGTCTAGATATGAAACAGGTAAGAACATTAAAATATTTTAGGGGATGGCTATCAATGTAATAAAACACCAGTAACAAGTGATAAATGCTAAGTAAAAGAAGCTTTTCCTAAGCAGCTTATGCTAAGAATATAAGTCTTGCCCCACTACCAAAAGACTACATTAAATGTCATCCTTCTAATCTCATTGGCAGCCTGATGTCACCACTAGGATAAACACTGAGATCAGTCACCTCAGTGGCTCTTCCACTGCAAGTTCTGCTTGGTTAGACACAATGGGAGATGACTGCCCCCATGTCGACACTTGTCATCTCCCACGACAATGCTCAGCTGGCTCCTGTCATCATCAGTACAGGCATGTTTCACCCAGGGGAATGACTCAGGTATAACTTGTTGGCTCTTGTTAGCCACAGAACATTACCTAAACCCTAAAGTCTGCAATCCACAGGAGCAGTGCACTAATCTAATCTCTGGTTAGGTTCTATAAACACTAATTTGTGAAGACAAAACAAAAACTATGGAAGATGTATCTATAAAATGCATTTTGGTCCCCAAAGGTGACCTGGTATAGTCCATACTGCTGTGGCCAGTACCATTAACTCACCAGTGAAGAAGGAGCAAGAAGTAAACTCCATGCTGACCCTACATGCTCTCTTCTCCCTGCTGTCTTTTTCCAGCTTCTCATATCCAGCCTCATTCATGTAGTACCACATCCTCAAAAGCTACTGAAGGAAAGAGCTAGAATACAGTAGATGAAAGTCTTTAAATATAACTTTGCTTTGGTTATCAAGGTTTTTACTGACTTTGTGTCTATAATAGCATACTAGTATGTAAAAACCTTGACCATATTGTATAAAAAAACCTAACAAAGACCAGTTTCCTACAGACCTATGTCTCAGACCACCTTACAGTGCCAGTGTCTATTTACTTTTCTGTTACTCTCATGATACAATGGATGTGATTAGTCCTCAATCACTGTTGTCTCATCTTTTCTTTGCCATGTGTCAATGTCTAAGTTCCAAGTTAAGTTCTTCAGTCATTTCTGATTACAATGCTGATAGCAGCCTCTGGTGATTACTCAGGGGAGCACTCATAGTGTAGCTTTCTACACTAGGGGAGCATTTCACAGGGGTTGTCTCTCCAGTGATCTTCTTTAATTAAACTTAACTCTGGTTGAGACTCCTATTGATAGTTTATCAAAAGTAATTCAGACTGGTCAGTCTCAAATAAAGAAGTGCAGACCAAGTGAGTGTTTAAGTCTCAAATTTCCCATAAGACAAAAAAGTTTACAACAGCATAACTCAGTGTGTGCCAGCTCCAGCCTGTGATGGCTGTAACAATGCCAGCACATTGTAATAGCTTTCAGAGAAGGAGTCTGGGCTTAAAAAGGAGAGAGATGAAGCTGAAGCTATTCAAGAATTCCTCAGCAAGCACCAGCCTTGCCCCTGTCTTTGAAAGATGTCTCAGACAACTTTGTTCTTCCTTAGGAGCATCTTTCAGAGTGGCCCCACCAGCAATACTGACCAGCAGTATTCCCAGCAGGGGAAAAGAGGTACTGGACAACATGAAAGGGTTTGCCTGTACACAACTCAGCACCGTTTTCCAAGCTATTTGGCCACATTAGCAAACTCCCCAGGACAGACAAGAAGCAGCTTCTATGGAGTGATAAAATCCAGTCAAGTTCACCCTGATGTGAAACTCTAAGGTCACTCAGAAACTATAAGTACAGCTTATCCCTGTCAAGCCTCTCACTTGAGCAACATTGTAGAGCAGTAGGTGCCAGTGAGTGAAGGGCAGGCACAGACCAGGCTCAAGTTTAGCTGCAGTGACAGGTGCGTGGAACAGCAGCAGGAACACCTAGAGCCTGAAAGGACAGGGAGGAGGAGATTATGCCTGCTACCCAACAAGGGCCACTCAATAGGATGGGCACATGTGCAGCCCTGCGAGGGAAGAAGGGAGATTCTAATGTCACTTACTGAGCTGAGGGCTCATCGAGCACCTCACGGCTGCAAACAGCCTTGGTGCAACTCATGACTTGCTGTGCTTTTCACCTTGCATATTCTCTGGGTGCAGCAGCACTGCTGGAAAAGCCTCAAACTCCCTTTGCAAAACCATTCTACTGAATAGCAGAGGCACTTGAACAAGGAAAATGCTGGTTCCCACTTGTGCTGCAGCATTTACCTTCAGCCTTTAGGTGACATCATCCTGGCATTCTTCTCCAAAAGCAGGTGGATACAGACATTGACTGATGGTTGGAAATGCATTATCATCTCCCCTGAAAAGTTATGGAAACAGAACAGGATTAGATGTTTTACCCCAAGGGTCATGAGAAGAAATGGGGTCTAATCCAGAATTAGAGTGAGGGTGCTCTAACAATAGGCTACAAGCTCTAGGTCTGCATTCTGTCTAGCACAACGTGGCCATAATTTGGCTGAGGCCTCCAGGCAACACTGTAATATGCATCATCATAATGACGAGTTTCTAATCCCAATCAAGTGCCCAACCCAGTAGGCACCGCCTGGCTCACAAAAAGGATTAGCTGACAGATGTAAACAGTAGTTGTGGGAGTTGCTGAGTCCATTATGCAATCCTTTTATGCTGAGTTTACAGAAAGAGCTGAGAAAATTAGGAGCTTTTGTTGAGAACGTTAGTAATTGAGATTTTCAAATATATGTAATGAGTAGCCTCATTCTTCAGCCCTAGGGATAACCCATTGATACCAGTGCACTCCATTTCTACCTCTTAAATCAACCAGATTAACAAGGACAGGGACTCATGTTCATACCATGAACAATAAAGACAAGGTACTTACAAGATGATCCTCTGAAGCCTCCAGATCATGCCTGCCTCTTCCCAGGTCCTACTTTCTTTCATCACAGAAATGCCTCTGTCACAAGTTGGAATGGTTGGGAGAAGCAGGGGGTGCATGGGAAAAAAATCAACAGAAATTAGAGAAATTAACATTTCTTTATGAGAATGAAAAAAAATTGGTCTAGAATTTAATTCCAGGAATAGATGAGAGCTGGCATCTTGGAGACAGACAGAATTGCTTGAGTTACTGTAATGCAAGAAGAACTGTGAGGACAGACAGCCCAATTGCAGACCACACTCAGAGACCACACCGTGCAGTTTCACCAAGCTTGGGCTTCATCATTCCCCTCACAAGGGAACTGCTTAAACCCTCCCCCCAGTTCAAGTTAGAGTGAAGATGTATTGAAAATGAGTCAGAAACACTCTCCAGGTCTCACTTTTAGATAATTATGAAGCAAAAAAAATTGCTTTTATTAATTTCTCTCAGTATTCTTTTTTTTGTAATTTATGATGATTTTATGTATTTTGTTTCTAATTTTGCTGTCTTTCCCATAAGAAAAACAAGATATACAATAATAAATCAGGCTAACACTTACCATTCCAGATTTATTGGTTGAGGAGATGAAACAAACTCTTAGAAACAAGGGTTGCTGCTAACCTTGTCTGCAGGCATAAAGAAAATCAAGGGGAATTATGTGTGCTAATTTTGTTATCTTTCTAAGGTTTGTGATCTCAGAAATCCTCAGGGGTTTTTTGAGATACTCCCTCTCTGTCAGTTCCAAATAGGAACATGCAGAACATGCTCCATGTTCATTCCTCAGATGAACAGCAATTAACAGTGAAACAACTATTATGAAATTATAAACAATAATAAAACAATGGAAAGAGCCGTAGTTCCTGCCTCTCCATTTGCCTTTTATGCACCATCACAATTTACTCCTTTTTTTGACCAAGCAGGACAAATACTCCAGCACAACTGAGGGCAGAGCACTTGTGCTATGGACTTCAGCAGCAGCAGGACAGGGGCAAAGCAGAGCTAAGTGAAAGAATTTCAGTATAATTGGGGGTCTGTCAAAGAGCCCTTTAAGCTTTGGATGCTGGGTGATGCTGGACTCAACAGCAATGGGCACTTTGTTGGTAACACAGTTGTGGTTATGCCTGTCAGATCTGTGTGGGGGCTGCTGTCCTGCACCAGCATCCTCATCAGCCTCTGATCCATGGGGCAGCCCATGAACAACAGAATTGATATTGAACACGCACTGCCAAGGCGGCAGGGGCAAGGGATGACAGCAGTGCTCTATCCAGGAAAGTGCCCCACCACTCCACAGAATGGACCAGTGTAACTGTAGCTAACGGAACTAGGTATTGAACAAACATAAACATTGCTTATTATTACAACATGCTGAAGTTAATATTACTTTGGGAGGAAAGATTCAATTTACCCTTCTCTTTGTGCTCCAATTTTCACTTTTCTCATATGCTCATGTGCTCACAAGACAAGCTTTACATAGCTGTCTGGTTTTGGTAAGTTTCAAACCGTAGGTTTCTGTAGGAGAGGTGTATAACAAGCCAGAGTGCTGTTTAAAATAAGAGTACTTTTGCAGAACAGAAAAAAAACCGGTTACAAAATCATGGGCTCAAGTACCTGTTGCTGGAGCAAGCTGTTGGCCCTATTCAACCCAAGTCAAAGGTCACTCCCAGCCAGTCCAGTACAAAGCCTCACACATGCTAGGCTCAAGTTCACAAAGGTTGCTGAGAACACCAAAAGAAAAGCCTGGGATTGCTCATAAAGATCTGGAACTAATATGCCTGAAATAACAAGAGTAATCGTGTGTGCTGTAAGTATCTATCAGACCTGCGGATCATTTTCTGTAACAGTGAGAGAATAAAAAAGGAATTTTGTTGTTAACGGTGAAGTTTAGCTAATATTTCCTTTGCTTCATACTGAACAATGACAATGATTTAGTCACACATGAAAGCAGAGAGGTTGCTCCTTACATGTAGTGCTGCCCCAACACAATGGGTACTTCGACCATACCTTCGTACACTAGAGCATCCTGCAATTCGTTTGTTTTCCAGAGAATGAAGTTGAAGATTGTAGCTGTCTGTACATCTTATTATTCCCTTTGCCCTTTTCCTTTCCCCGTATCTTATTTCTAGGTAAGTAATAATGTAGATTATTTTTGCCATTGCTAGAGTATCTTTGTAATGCAGAAAAATTAGATCCATCCATACCTGTTTGGTAAAGCAGAAGAAACCTTTAGAAACAAAGCAGGGCTCAGTGGTGGGAAAAGCTGAATATTTAGTTCTGATCACAAGGCTGCAGAAAGTCAAAGAATGTGAAACAAGACTCAAAAAAATGGTCCTTGAGCAATGTACAAGAACAAGCCAAATTCCCAAGGTTTTGCCAATTCACCACATGAGGAAATTCCTTCCTATCCCAAATGTAGTCAGAACTTCAGCAGCATGTCTGGGAGCAAATATCGTTAGGACTGATCCAGCTTGTTTTTATCCAGGCGTGACACTGGCACACAAAAGATGATATTGGGTTTTGATCTCGCCTTTCAACAATTACACAAGGAATCTCCCACGGCAAAAAGTTCCAAATAGTGATTAACCTTCTAGGGCAAAAGCCAGACTTTCCATGTGTTTGATCTAAATTCAGTTACTTTTTAATTTCCAGGAGTGGCTTTTTTTCTTCCTGTCACTGCTTAGTTCACATATATTCAGGACCCTGTGTGGGTCCTGAAGATCTCCTGAGGACATGTCAAATCCTAGATAGAGATCTGAGGTTTAGTGGGGGTGAATGTATTTAAGCTGTGAAAACATGATTCTGTAAGTGGCAGCACAGCTATGCAGAAATCTTGAATATGAAGTAATTTCACATACAAGGAATGTCTTGTGGCTCTCAATGGAGTCAGGTTGCTCTTTTAATTTCCCTTCTTGGGGTGGTAGTGGCTGCTCACTGGCAGGGAGATCAGTGTGGAGCTGTCACCACATGGATGTCCTGGGGAGTCACTGAGCACATTGGCTTTTAAGGAGTGCAGCTGGAGTTGAGGCTATCCAGCACTACAAAGGATCTGGCCTTTCAAATGCCTTTCAGTGTCGCAGGCCAAAATAATAAAAAAATCAGGGGGTATCTTGTTTATATATTGATGTTTCCCATGTCCAGGCACTTTATAATAGTTACAATGGTCATATAAACTGCTCCTAATCTGATTTGGCAAGCTGGTCCAATGATTCCTGCTTCTGATTAAAAGTGTTTCCACACTTACTGAGTGAAGGCTTAACTCCAGCTAAGCCCTTGCACTGAAGTGATGAGCAGCAGACCCAAGAGATCACTTATAGATTCCAAATCTAGTCATTCAGTGGAACTTGGCAGAAATCAACTTCACTGGCAGCAGCCATCTGCTGTCTACCTCTCTGGATCCACCTCAGAAGACAGATAGCAACTTTCTGGAAGCACTGGTTGTCCCAAGATTGTGGGAGCAGTAAGCTGGGTCAGAAATGCAGTTTCCATAGTCGTGAGGTGAAAAACTGGGATCAGTTCTACTAAAATAAGCAAAAACAAAATAAGCAGCATTCTTCAGTCTTCTTGCAGTTCATCACGTAGCCTGGCGGCACTACTCTCTGCAACAAAACTTCTCCCAGACCAAAGCTGCATTAAGGTATAGCTGAAGTTCAAAATAACATTTTGGGGTAAAAAGCTACAGACACTGCAATAATCCAAAATCTAGGTATTAGATGTTCAGCATGAAAAATGCACTGAGAAACAACATAAGCCTGACTGACCACTGAAATAAATCGTTACTGCAGTCAAACTATCTTGCCTCTGTTTTAAGGTGGTTCAATATCATGACCATGAAACTAATCTGTGGGCAGGTGTGATCAGAGTTATAGCTGGATTATTTTAAGAAACTCGAAGGTTTAAATATGTAAACATAAATAAATGCAGATCCCAAACATTAGCTAGCAGGTCAAAACATTACCCTACAATATATTTCTAATGCGCTTTGACTAGGCTCTTTTCCCTTCCCTTGTTCCATTGTCTGAGCTAGTGTATTTTCTAATTAAAAAATAAAATACCCTGGTGTAAGGTGGGGAAAGATTGGACTCTGATTAAGCCCTTAGGAGATCAGGAAAAGGGGATGGGTGAAAGAGCAAGTCTGCTTTCCTACATATTTTATTCCATTCTTGATACCAAATATAAGTTCAGAAATATAGAAGTATTTGATCCCTCATCATATTAGCTATCTAAACAACAGGATGGATGCAAAGGAGAGAACAGGATGGAGCCACTGCCTCTTACTTGAGGAGCAACTCCCCTCTGTGGAGTCATTTGGAAGCTGGTAGCAGAGATTTCCATGGAAAAACATATCCCCTGGGGATGGCACTAGTTTCATGGCCAGCAGCAGCATGGAGAGGAAGGAGGGGGAAACCACTACCTGAATTGCAAAAGTGCAAGTAATTGCAAGTGTTGCCTCTCAAGTTCTCAAGTGCATCCTGCACCAGGAGCTCCTTAAAACCAGACATGCTGAAAGAACCACAGCTCTTGCTCTTTTTGCTGCTCTGCCCTCTTGCCAAACTCCCATGTGTGCTGAGCTTCTGCATTTGCTGATGTCTTTGTCCATCATCAAACCTGCAGGAGATGGGAGCAAGAGGGAACTTAATGGCAAAAAAAGCTGATCACAGCTGTACCAACATGGTCAACATTGGTGATGCTGAATCTGAATCATACCCACTTAGCCTCCTATGAAATCTCTGTGTTACATTTAGGACATTGTTCTATTTCAGCATGTCTTCTTTGTTCTCATTGTGCAGAGTGGTAGATTTTAAGATCTGGGAATACTGCAAATAGCACCCAGTCTTTCTGCATCACTGGAGTTCAGACATAGGAAAAATCCTTTCCAAGCTATGGATTCTTTCAATCTTTTTTCACTCTTCAGAGAGGAATATACACAGAGCTGGATGTTTTATTATATGCTAAAACAAAAGTACATTAGATATTAATCTGTGCTCTAGGATTTATAAAGTCAGTTTTACTCCCATGTTGTCCTTTGGAGCCAGCCTGCCTTGTCCCTTCCAAGGCTATGAGCAGCACTCAGGTCCTGTATGTAATCCTGTCTCTAGCACATGTTTCCTGCCTGGCATCATTGGATCCAGGAGCTTCAGCCTCCCCAAGGTGCAGAGTCCTTAGATGCTCATTTTCAATTTAGCTATCCAGAGAGAATTGCAAAGACTTTTAAAAGTCTCTTCCTAAAAATAAAACCAAGTTGCTTATAAATTACAATAGGAGGTGTGCAGCCATGGAAGAGCAGAACACTGAACACATCTGCCTCTCACCAGGTACCCATGCTGCCATCAGGTCCCTGATATTTGCAGCAAACTCAGGAACTCCAAGTCTCCTACTTCTGCCTCCTACTCCAGAGAGTCTCTATTCCTTGGTGGAAAACTTTTCTCTCTAAAACAGCCAGCCTGTGGCACTTCTGCCCATTCCCTCTCTACTAGGATTTTCCATGTGCCAGTCCTCAAGTGGAAACACTGACAGAGCTATTTTGAGTCAATGACTACCCGTTGTTGCCAGGGATTTTGTCAAGGTGGGGTGTGCCTTGATGGGGCGGGGTGTGCTTTGATGTGCCTTGCTTCAGTGTCTGAGACTGAGCTGGTTTCCTGGTGCCAAAACCCTCACAGTATTCTCCAGAACAGAAATTAATTCATAGGCTGCCACTGATGCTTTCAAAACCCTTGCTGTCTTTCCAATTTAGGTAATGGAAAATGGAGAAGTTCTCAGAATCTGCCTTTCCTACACAGGGTAGGCAGTGTACAAACTGTATCTTACTGATTTGGGATTTAAAACTTGTATTCTTCTTAGTTGAAACCATACTAGTTTTCTACGTATAATGTGTGAGAGCAGTTTTTGATCAAAGATGCATTCCCAGTAAATCCCACCCCCATACTTGCTGTGGATACCCAGGGTAGTATGAATCCTCTGAGTGTGTGCACTGTAAATACAAAACAGTAGAAAAATCCCTGTGAAGGAAAAGTTAGTATTTAGAGCTAGTATTTCATGTAAGCTGTGATGTCACAAAGTCAAGTGTGTGTAGTTTTATAAAGACACTTCTCCTTGCCCCTTTGTACATAGCTTGATAGAAGCAAGAAAAAGTCTCTGACAGATGCTGATGAAATGAACTATCTGGTTACAGAGCTGAAATATTTGGAAAGGACACAAGTGAGAACAGAATTTATTGCCTTTGTGAAAAGGGGATTTAATTTCTAAACTATCCACACGTGGCAATGAACAACCTTGTCTCTGCCCTCTGGTGACAGCCTGCAGGCACCATGCAATTATGATTAAAGCCTTTTATTGTTTTTGTCCCAGATTAGATTAAGTTGGTATTTAAAGATACAATTTTCTAATTGTGTTGTCACGCCAGAACAGAGACACAGTTGTCTGTTGTCTGTGCACTTTTACTGAGGAATAAAAAATAAATCGGACTGCTTTGAGGTAAACACGGCTAGCAACTCTCCTAATTTCCAGGAAGAGCAGAAGAAGTAATTACAATTCTTCTAGACAATTATTAATTATTAGTGTTCAGTTTAACTGGGAAAACAATTTTGAATGAGTTCACACAGCCACTAAAGACAAGGCAGGGAAGAGAAGGCCACTGCTCTATGCTTCTAGTGCTGCTTACAGCAAAGATCCTCTCCCTTCCTGGCCACAGCAAGGTCAGCATCCCTGCTCCCAAAATCATGCCACTTTGGGGTAAAAATAAATCATAATGACGTACACTAATCTGGCTAAATTCATATTGCTTATTGGCTGTATTCTAGTATTACAAAGCCAATGGGTCTGAGTGTGAGACAGACCTAAGAAATGCTGTCAGAACAAGGAAACTTCCAGGTATCTAGCATTCCTAATTTTAAGGAAACGGACCAAAGATGACAAGAAACAGCTAATTGCCCAAACAAGTTCAGAGATAAGGGTACAAAGGAAAGAAGAGACAAATCAGTAAGGAGGTTGAGATGACAAGACAAAGAGCACCAGCTTGCAACAGAAAGTACAAAGGAAACATTTATATTAGTCCTGTTTAAATCTCTCTTCAAGTGAGCAGTAGATGGCTCAGGGATTCCTCTAGCATACCTTGTGACAAGTAAGGCCCAAGGGATCCCAAATTCTGTCTTACAGCACTTATACCCCACTTACTGTGGGGATTTTGTATAGGAGGAAGACTTCTTATTTGTTTCACAAGTTGTGGACAATGAGCTCCCTGATTTTTTTTCCCTTGTGGATACAGAAAGTCACCCAAGAATTGAAAATAACACCTTGGTGCTGTGAAAGCACATGGAAGAATGGCAGTCATTTTTCAGTACGTCATTTATCAAAGTGAATGAGAGCTCTGCTCTGAGAGCAGTCACAATGGTGCCATGTAACAAAGCCAGCTCATGCTCATCCAGCAAACAAGAGACCAGAGCAGCCCTAGGCTTGCTGCATATGGAGCCAGAGGCACCAAAGAGCCTTATATCAAAACATCTTTGGACAACATTACAAGTTTGCTCTGGCTTGCATGGGCTGCTGCTTTCAATCTTTTGGGATTGGACTGTGATGCTTCCTACATCCATTATTTTCACCCCCCAAATTGTGCCAAAATGACATTATGGCAAGATATCTAATCTAGTGCATCATGGGCAGCACCTACATAACCAATTAGACTCCCTGCCTGCTTGTCCAGACTGTACAGCCATACTGCAATGTTGCTGCCCAGACAACATCACACTCAGGGGTTAACTTCAGCTGTAAAAAGGCAGCAAAGCAGTACCCCAAATGCGGAGCTGGCCTGGATAAATACCAGTGCCTTCTGCAGCACAACCCCTCCAGAACCTGATTATTTCTAATTATAACGCCTGACAGATGTGCAGTGTTTTGGCAGAGATCGGCACAGTGTTTTACATTTCTTCAGATTGACTGAGGGAAGCAAGTGCCACCAGCTGAGCAGCTCCCAAGGCGTGTCCATCAGCAAAAACAGTGCTCTCCAATTAGCAAGTCAGCCCCAAGGCTCTGCAGAAAGATGAACTTTCTACCAGCAGGAGGTTGAGCAAGAGCTCCTGTGCTGCCACCACGGGCTGAGCCACAGCAAAATGGGGGCTCTGAGGGAGGACAGCTGTAGCAGAGATGTCAGGCTGGGACCAAGGAAATCCCTGCTCTTTTCCCTGCCTCCATTAGCAGGCTCACCAGCTTCCTTACCCCCACCACCCTTCACTATATATCTATGGGAGAAGATTCTCAAGGCAGGCAGTGCCATTAATATGAGTGTTTCCAAGCAAATCTGTCTGATAGTGCTTCCAAGGAAACCAAATTTCAGATGGAACTCCCATGTACTGTTACACAACCTATTATGGATGACCCCAACTTAAAATGAAGCAGAAAAAGACCATAACAACCATCTTAAAGAGACAAATGAGTTCCAAGTCCTGTCCTGCAGCCTATAGTCTAGGCAGACCTGGGTGACCTGCATTTGCAGGAACAGAACATATTTACTTGTTTTTAAAATATAAAGAACAAATATTTTGTTGACTATTTCAATGTCATGTTTTAATCTCTGATTTGGGAAGTGGGTTTGTGCCATTTTAAAATAGAAAATACCTGAGTTGTTCATGAGATGTTGAGAGTCATATAACATGCAGAAAATCTATCAAGTCCCCATAGAAATTGGAATAAGTGTGACTCTACAGCTTTTTTTAAAAGGCACTTGAGAACAACACTTCATAACATGCATTGCTGAGAATCTGCAACTGTCACAAAAGGGAATGGAAATAAATGTACTATCTTAGAAGTGTCTCTCTGACACACTTGAGAAATAAAGTCACAACAGCCCCTTCAGGGTAATATCTCTGAAAAATCTAACTGAAGAGATGTATTTCCTACACAGGCCAAACATTCAGCTTCTCTCCCCTTCCTGGGCTCTGGAAACACTTTCTTTAGACCTGTCTGGGATTTTCCTTCTACTTTTTCAGCTTTTATCTGATGAACTTCTGCTCACATACAGTCCTATTCACGTGGTTGGCCATCCTGAGCTCTAACTGGACCTCTAATTATTTTTTAACAATCTAGCAAAAGATCTGAGAGGGAAAAAAAAAGTGACTTATGAATAAGAGCATCCAGAGACTTAACACACTTATGGATATTAATTTAATGGCTGTAATGGATTTGTCCTAATATCACAAGCATCCTAGTACTGATTGCTCTTCCTCCTTCTCCCCCACCCTCATTTAAAAGGTAGTGAAATTAATAGAGCCAGTGGTTCCACAGATTTACATTTTCTGTAAACGTTTTCCCAACAGTCCTCATCATTGCAGCAATAATCAGTTCCCACCCTCTGCTTCTACTGCCATATGGATGGGCAAGAAGCTGGATCAGCATCAGGTAGACTGAGCTATGAGCATGGATCCCTGGCTGGGCTCAACTTCTTGATTTAATGAGCCTCTCCATAGATCTGCTGAGAACTTTGAGACTCCTAAATTTCTCTCAAACTCAGATGGATTTGGCTGGTGGGATCAAAATTTAATGGTATTGTCAAACAACTAAGTGTCACTATCCTGTCACTGGGGGCTGGAAAAGGTGTCCATTCCATGAGTAAGGGGCAAACTCCACTCCTCCACAGTGTCCACATCCCTTCATCTCCTCCTACCTTCTACCCTCACATAGTGGGTTACATTGCTACTGCAACAAATGTTTCTGGGAGGCAAGGAGGACTCGGGGCAAGCTGTGAGCAGGGTGGCAGTGGGAATCTTCCTTGGGGTGCTATTCCCACTCAATATGCCCTTACCTCTCATGCTCTGTGAGTCTCACAGCCCATTTTTGAGTTTCCTCACTTAACTGGGTGTGCTCCAGGTGGCAGACACCTGCACAACCCCCCACTAACTACACTGCACAAATAAATACTTCATCTAGAGCAAATAAAGGAGGAAGGAATTAACTCATCGTCCTTCCCAGCTATAATAATAGGATATTTGACAAACACAGCATCCCTGGCAATGCCTCCAAGCTTTAGGGCAATAAAGTAACCTGTGTATGACCTGGAAGCTAGGCTATACAGCTGCTGACAGGAAGCACCAGGCAGCACCTTGGATTGCTCCAAGCTTTTTAAAGCTGTCCTGCTCAGCTTCAGCTAGAGAACTTTCCTCCCTGGGAAGAAAATCTTCTTATCCAGGGTGAGAAGGGTCTATGAGAAATTGGCCTCAGAGGCAACCCTCCAGGATGACCTCCACACTCCCTAGGCTGTCTGATTGATACCCTTGCATCTCAAAATTTAAGAGACATTCCCTAGGGTTGTTATAAGTTTACTCTACTCTTGAAAAAGCAAACCCAACTGCTCCTGCTAGACCACAAAGCTTCCAGCATGTGAAAAGCAGTTCAGGAGAGAGCCCATTCTATAAGGCTGAGTGGCTCCAGTACCAATCTGGTCTGTGTCTGTCCTGGGGAAATGTGGCCTCTTTCCCTGCCTTCTTCCCTAGCCACCGAGCTTCCAAATGTCATACAGACAGATATAAACATAACAAGTTGTCTGAAGAACTATAGAGAAAGAGGCTTTTGGAGGAGGAAGAACAGTACAAGAGTAATGATACAATAAATCAAGTTTTGCAATATGAAAATTCTCAAATTATTTGGCAGACAAAGAAATAAAGCTTTGTTGTCTGAGAGGTAAAACTAAAGGCATAGTTTTAGACATAGCCAATCCCTGCCCAGGATGAAGTTAGGCACATTAAATTTCTTGAGGTATTTGGGAGAGCAAGCAAAAGCTTACCTGGGCATAGGTTTGGAGGGCAAAATCATCATCTGTGCAATACAGGTCAGGGCTGAGTGCTCTCACCACTGGTCACCCAAGGAAATAGTTACCAAAACAGGCAAATATCTGCAAACTGTTTCAGTGACCTCTTACAGCAATACAGGTTGCAGAGGGCAGATGAACTCTAGACTACCAGAGCTCGATAGTGGACATGGTCCCCTCACTTCACAGTCTGCAAAGGGCTCCCAAGAGCTCCTACCTGTCCAGTCTCAGATTTAGAGCCCAAAAACTGCTGCACAAGCTGCTGCATCTGCCAGCTGCACTCAATAAGCTTGTCCAGGCACTTTGAGCTCCTAAGACCTTCAAAGAGGCAAGACCAAGACTGCAGCCCTGTTAATGAGAGCTTCAGTCACCCAGGGATGCTCAGATGTCTGAGAGACACCTGGAAACACACACATATTTCTGCCAAATCTGCTTGAATGCAAAACCTGGCTATTTTCTCTCCACAACAAGCAAAGAAAATTTGAAACGGTCACATCAGCTACAAGGGAGGACAGAAAGAAAACCTCAGACAGCAACACCCATCCTAGCTGAATGAAATCCCTGGGAAGGGCATGTGCTGCATGTGACACATGTCAGAAACCTGGTTTTGCCAAAGAACAAGGATAGTGATTCTGGCATAAGCTCAGGCATTTCTCCTTTCCAAGGGCACCTGCTTGAGAAGCAGGGTCTGACTGGTAACATAAGAGAGAGAAAACAGGAGCAAAAGTGAGAAACACGANACAAAGCATAATTATGCATATATCCACTTTAATTATATCATATCCTTAAAATGGGTAAAGGCTATATTAAAAAAGATAACTTCCTTTAAAAAATTTGAAGCATTATTTATTGTGGGGCTTTTTTCCGATATTTCAAGGATGCTCTTTAAAGGTTTCAAGACTGTAAAAGAGTCTTTGACTTTTCTGTCTCTTCCTGTCTTTGCCTTCCACAGCTGGGAGAAAAATCTAAAGGCCTTAAATAAGTTTAAATATGAAAGTCAAAAAATGGCTTTGAAAATAAGCTGTGAAGGAGCACTCTGTATTTGAACTCCACAGAGAAAATTAAAATCAAGGGAAAATGTAGAGCTGAAACTGTAACACATCCAATTTTTACATGTATTTATATATATGTATTTCAATCAGAGGACTCAATGTCTTACAGCTTTCAATGGGACTTTTGTTTGTGTAAAGATGGAATAACAGAGCTCTGTTTCACCATGGCTCTGTGCTTTGTCTGATCTCTTCAGTCCCCAAATTTTTACTTCAAACTGTGGTAGGACACCCGTCTCTCAGAGCAGCTGAGCTCATATAGGATGGGAGCATTCTCTTTTGTGTGGCACCACCAGTTCCAAAATCCCAGCTCTGCTGAAATCAGTGGCAAAACTGTTCTGAGAGAGTTTGCTTCCCACTGCCAGGCACACATGGCCACCTTGCTGACTTCCCCAGCACCCTGCCACCCCACAGGGCTCCTGCCACGTTAAGATTAGTTGTGCTTGTGCTCACAGGGACTGTGCCTTGGTGGGTTTTCTCACCTAGGGCTGAGACTGTTCTAGCCACGGCCTGAGCTGCCTTCGGGCTGGTTTCCATCACCTGTGTCAGCCCCCAGAACCAGGCCGGAGGGAGCCAGGCTGAAGCTGAGTGGACACATATCAAAATCAGGCAACATCCTCCAGTGTCTGCTCTTTCCCCCTCACAACTTGTCTGCTGACAGCTGCATGAAGGTCTCTGTGGCAGGTTAGTCATCCACAACCACACCAAGATGAGTCTTTCCTAGCAAAATCTGGTGAACACCAGCCCCTCCACCCTCCATGTTACATGTCCTTCAGCACAAAGTACAACATCCCATAGCACAGAAGCACTTCCATGCAAACAGCCCCAACTCAGCTACAAACAACAAACCCACTCTGCAGGTGTTCTAACATATTTATGTAGCCTGTCTCTTCTATCCACTGAGTTTTAAAATATGGCCTATCACTGTAACATCTGAGCACAAGACTAGACATGGTGCATGTTGCAGACCCAGCGCTGTGTTCTCCTTTGGGGTCAAGGAAAATAGTTTATAGGCAACAAAAGATTGGATAAAATTTAAGGGAAGAGATAATGTTTCCTAGTAAATCACAGGTAGAGGAAGGCAATCCCTACCACTTTTACTGTTGTGGTTTGTAGGTGCAATGAGGAGGATGGCTGGAAAGAGTCTATTTTAACAACAGTACTCACCAGCCAGAGAGGGGAGAAAATTGTTGAAGCTTCAGTCAGCATCTCACAGCTTCCTCTGTTCCATGCGCAGGGCTCCAGGGGACAGAGCAGCAAGTGTGGCATCATAAAACATTCCTTTTCTCCCTGCTTCTTCTCCAGAATCTCTGCAGCCTCAAAGAAACCTCTCACCTCCATGTCATGGCTTTGTCTCCAGGAACAAACACAATACCCACCTGCATGAACCATTGTGGACTCTTCTGCTCACCAGGACTGCATGGATGCCAAGTGCCTAATTGCAGTATTTTTCCTCTTTTGTAAAGACAATTCTTGTTCTACCTGGATTAACTTCAGAGAAAGTGAGGCACCTGCTTTCTATCCTTGTCTGTATCTCCTCCAATCATAGACAGACTATGGCAATGCCTTTTGCTTTTGATTAAAAGAACTTCGGGTATCCATTAAAGGGCACTGACCTAGTTCTCATCATCTGACCCCGCTGGTAAAGCTCTCTTTTAGGAGGAAGCATCCCTCAGTGGAGCTGTTACAGCAGCCTTGCATCACTGGAGAGAATAATTTTCCAGAATAAAAGCTAAATGATGAAGCGAGACAGAGTGGGTGTCTGTGTACATAAACATTAGAATCTGTTTACTAATACAAACAGCTCTCAGGGTGAGAGAAAAATAGCAGAAATATTCAGTTAAACATTTATCTCAGTTAAACATTTATGCAGGATTTACATATGATGACACACACAGAGGTGGTGTTTGCATGGCTGACGCTATTGACAGTGTTGGATTTTTTAGGGATGCTTTCCCAGAGCATTTTTGTTGCCAGGAAAATTTTTAGTGAAATTGTGCAAGTGTAACAGATCCATCATTCATATACAGAGCTGTGCAATTTTTCTTCCTTCCAAAGAACATCTTGTTCCTGTATTTACAAGGTATTAATATAAGAGGTCCTATTCCTGACACTTGGATATAGCTTCTCAGATTTCCCACATGGGTTCAGATCTCTGCTGATGTAACCCATTGAGGTCAGCACATAAAATTGGAGGGAAGTTAGCAGGTTGAGATCCTTTCTTTTAAACAACAAAAATGCTTCTTTTATGTACATATTCCACTAGAAAGGTAGTCCCCAAAGCCCAGGACTCCCTTAGAGCACGTACTGCTGCTATTACAGCACTGTGCTAAGAGTTAAGAGCAGAAATCTTAAATTAACCAGAAGATCTGAAAAAAAGGAAAACCTAAAAAAGCTGCAATTTCGCTTTTCTCAATTGAACTGAGACATAAATGAGATAAATAATACAATTATCAAAACACAGAGCAGAATCCAAAAAGCACCTCATCTTTACTGATTTACATTTCACTTACATGAAGGTGTTCTGACAGACAGGATATTTTGCCCAAACAGACCCTAGGGTAGGATACATCAAGAAAGTTAGGTCCCATGTCAGTCACATGCTTGAGGATTATACATTCCAGGTGTGCATTTAGCTTCCCATCAGTTGTGAAAGTCACCTGCATAACTGAACCTACAGCTCTGAATAACAGGGCCTGATTCTGCTGCAGCATAATCAACCTCTGGTCTCTCAAATTTGTAAGGATTCAAAAAAAGCATTTGTGAGGCAAGTTTACTATGACAACCTGAGACACCTTTATGTACCTTCTCATGGCTGAGTCCTAAGGGTCCCCTTTTTCATTCTCATCCACAAGTAGAGGAAGAAACTTCTCCCCTCTTTTCTTTCTGACAAGGACAACTGAAATGCAGTAGGGCTCTCATGACTCCAGGAGCTGCAGCTGTAAAAAGAAATGCACAAACAATTGATTGCACACATTGAAACCATGAGGTCATTGTGAGAAGTGCCACGTTTTCTGGTCCAACTGCAATTAACTGGAACATTGCTACTGTTTTCCAGGGCCAGCAGGACTGACTTTTCCTGCCTGCTGAGCTCTGTGGCAGGTGAGTTTCCGTGGGATGAATTCCAATTTAATTAACAGAAAACAAGTTTCTTAAAGAGAGAAAAAAAAATAAAAAACGCAGACAACAAACTGTTCCTACAGTTCTCTCAAAATGAATGCATACATCATATAGAAAACAAAAAGGTAATACAAAGAAGCTTGGCTGCCTTCCACTCCTAGGACATGCTAGAAACCCATTTGACATGTTTAAAAATACCATTTACACTAGCACTGGATACCTTAGTTGGAGGACCCCATGATGGATGGATCTTTTTTCTCTCATTGAAAAGCATCAATTTCCTCTCTTAGGCCATGAACATAAATACAGAAATAGATCATTCTGAATTGGTCTGTTTATGATTATTTATTTAATAGCTAACCCCAGTGTCTTGAGCTACTAATACATAATTTAAATGTCTCACAAATACAGCACTTGGTTTTCAATTCATTCTCTGTACATATTCAATAAACTGAGCATGTGAAAATAATAAAGGAAGTGAGGCCTCAGTTATCAATTCCGACAGGGTTCACAGTCCTTCTGAATGTGTCTTTAAGTCATTTTAGCTTGCATTTGAACATAATTATCATGACAAGCATGGCTTCAACTGAGCCAACAGAGCTTTAAAATAAATTCTGGAAGCTGCTTGCTCAAGGTCTGATGCAAGGTCTGAGTCCTGATCTGGCAAACATCCTCATTTTCTTCATTTCCAGTCCTGGCATGGCCTGGCAGGCTGAGGATTCTTTGTTCTCGAGGATGAGGGTCACCAGAGATGTCTGCAGGAAATAAAACACCCAGCCATGAAATTCAGCTTTTGCCATGCCTCCACTTCTTTCTCCAGAGCTGATCTGGATTTTGGGCTTATTTGCCCTTTGTACAGGAGTGAACGTCCCTGCCGTGCCCCATCCCTGGAGGAGCAGGACAATTTTTCAGGCTGAAGTCCTACCAGACCATCTGTATAGCCTGTTCTGCACAGTTTCAGTACTTAAACTAAAACTCTTTGCATGTGAAAACATTGCAGCCTACGTTTCACACTCATTTAGGCTTTACCAGGGGATCCATTTCATATTGCAATTAAAAGCTACTGTAGCATGCAGCAGTTTAAGAAAAAATGCACCTTTAACATTTAAGTATACAGTATTGTGCTGCAGGAAGGCAGATCTTCAATGAAATCTAGTCTGCTTTGATTAATAATTGATGACATTTTTGCATAGGAAAGAAAAAAATTCCAAAGACACTCTCCCTATTGATCTGAAAGACTTAAATAAATGAAACAGATTCAAACTTTTGCCTATGTTTTTTAACTGTTGATAAAATAGCAGTACTGAGCAGAGGCAGTCATATGTACAAATGTAAGGATGGTGATAGAGTTTTAATCTGCGTCTGGTTCAATTTCTTGAAAACCTTATTTAATGTTGAACAGCCAGAAAACCTGTGTATACCGACAGTACAAGGTTATGTATATCTTCCATAGATATTGCAATGTATGTTAACATACAAGAAGTAGTGGAAATTGTGCAGGCACTTAAATGGCAGAAAGATAAAAATTTGGAGTCAGATCTTAAGCTGGGAGAAGAAGTAGTTTAAAAAGTACAGTTCATTAGTCTCACCTCTATCATGTACAACTTTTTCAAACAGATATTGTAGAAAATAACAATAATCAAGATGCAGAAACAAAAGGAGGCCAAAAGGCAATGTGATTTTAGTAAAGACAGATCACATTAGACTAAACTTGTTTGGATAGGTGCATGTCTTGATCAGAGAAAAGCAGTAGATTTGATCTTTGGACTTTATTTACATTTGACTTAGGCCCACATGGAAAGTTATCTGTGGAGCTGGAGAAGATGTGGGTTGTATTTTGTTTGTGGTTTGGTGAGGTGTGTTTGCTTATTTGTTTTTAAATTTACTGCCATTGCTCCAGTTCACTTCAACAGGAGTCCTCTTTGAATTTCAACAACTTTCACTGAGTTTGTAGGTTGGGACTCTGAGCACTGATAATTTTCTTCAATCAGTAGCTGCTGTGGCTTCCCCTGTGGCTGACAGCAGAGCCAGCAGGGTCCCGGCAGCACCTCAGGCTCAACATCACCCTGTACAAACCCGGGGAGTTACTGAAAGATTTGCCTGGGTAAGAAGCAGAAGTCTGCTCCATCCAATCTATGTGAGAATTTTCAGAGTCAAGGTGAGGAGATTCTAATTAACCAGCAAGGATGCACTGGGAGGGCATTTCCAAGCAATGCATATTTGATTAGAAGAGCTGAGAGACAGGGGCAATCTATAAAATAAGACTGATGACTCATTGACTGTCAGTCTGTGCCTTCTTGTGCATCAATATTTCTACTGGAAGTTCACAAAATTTAAAATATTAATGGGTCAAATTTGTCCCCAGAAGTTTTGAAAAAAGTTAAGTAGAGTTATTTCCACAAAATCATTTTATCTTTCCAGCTACATTTAGCTAGTGGCAAGTACTGCTGTTCTCCAGTGTTTCTAGTCCCATTACTTCTTCACAAGTTTAAATTTCCCTCTCAGGCCAAATGGCCTGTACTTAAGAATGGCTCATTTAGCATACATGAACATTTATTAAAATGCTCTCCTAAAAAATGCCACTGCACATAATTCTCCCTAGCAGAATTCCAAAAAGGAACAAATCTCATATGAGAGACATTAGATACTGACAAAAGGAGAACAAGGCAAGATGAAGAATGACATCAACAAGTCAAACTAGCCAGAAGCACAGGCCCTTCGAGGCTCTTTTTCCTTGCATTTCTATGTCAGGCTCAGGCCTACTGCAACATATCAATGGTAGAAAGCAAACCAGATAGCAGATTTAAATATATAAAATTAGTTTGGTATATGAAAAGCAGTCAAAGTTGACATTGCTCAATTGAGAAGTGAATATATTTCACTTTTATTTACCTTTGACTATAGCATTGCATGGGACAAAGCTGAGGGAAAAAAGCAGTAGTTTCCATTTGCCAGAGAGATCATTGGAAAGGACAGGTATCCATTCCAATAGTTGATAGGTTAAATGCAAATAAATATGATTATCATATTTTGGCACACCATGTTTTCTTTTATGTTGGATGATTTCAGCCTGCCATTTTACACCTAAGAAATTACTCTGGGTGGAGATGCCTGGGTGTGCACAGGTCACTCCTTGAATGACTGATAGGAGAACTGCCAGGCTATGCTTTGGTTTTGTGGAGCTGGCAAGTCTCTTAAATCTAGTGATTTCCCACATGATTATTGATAAGGATTTCAGACTAGAATCTGTGTCTATGCCTGTACCAGGGCAGGGCAGGTATGAGAGGTGTGTTTCACAGTCCTCACCACCCTGCAAACGACAGTTACAATAAATGAGTTAATCCAGTGACATCAAAATCCATTAGCATTTCATACTGCCTTTAGTACAGACAGGATCAGACTCTCTATCACCTTACTGCTTGTAACCTAACTTACAAAATAAAGCGTTACAAAAAATTAATTAAATCAGTGATGAAACCCCTGTGACTCTGGAAGCTTGGGAACAAGCCTGTGGTGTGAAAAGCCAGCAGGATACCTTGTGAAGGAAAGCTAAGCAGAATTGCTTTTCACTCAGTAAGGAGTAGGAAAGCAGCAGCTACTAGACAGCCTCTTACAGGCTGAGTGTACAGCTGAATCAATACTTTCAGTTTTACACTCTTACACAGGCAGCGGATAGAAAAGTTTATATTCCAGTCATGATATCTTATGGCTCAACAACAAAGACTGTTAAAAAAAATGAAAAGAAAACCCAGAGGCGTTTAAAAATTCATTGGGTGACAGTGGGTACCTTGCCTTTATGTAGGAAATGCTTCCACTAAAGAGACTTTAGCAAAATTAATTAGGTCATCAGAAAGGTTTACAAGCTACATTCACTGAGATAGCAATTTTCATGAAGCAGTCTCTTGAAATAACTAGCTAAACTCTATAAAGAAAAATCCCTTGCTGGGTATATCCCTGCAGATTAAATACACTTGGTAGAAGGGAAAGCATTTGAAAAATTCAAATCAGTCTTCTTGCAAGCAGTGAATGAAGTAAAGTCCTCTCATGTCACATCCCCAACTTTAAGTATATGCAGAAACACTGTTTAGTCACTGAGAAGTAAGTCTGCCCTTTGAGCAGTTCAAACCTTTCAGAGAACGGGCTGTCCAGTGACAGCAGGGCTTGCCCTCTGGAGACAGGAACCTGTGCCTCTACACCACTTCTGGCTCCGTGCAGGGTAGGGGAGGCTGTGGCACCCTTGGGCTGCTGCAGACTGCAGGAAACAATGTTGGACTCAGCTTACAGCCAGCTTGGTGCTAGTGAGCAAAAAATTTGGGATTTTTGTCTTGTTTAGCCTATATTATGTGCAATTAAGACTTGTGGTAAATTACCTAGCTGCATGTCTGTTGGTGCCTGAGGGGTTATAGCAGCAAACTAGCAGTGCCATTAAACACATGCTTTACTAGATTTCTCTAGTAAATCGTACACCTGTTCTGCTGCACCCCACATCCTGTCCGGCACTTTTCTACAAACCCCTCTGTCAGGTGAATGAACTCGTTCTGTTAGGAACACTGTGTTCAGAAGCAATGTTTTAGACTGGACTGCTCTTCCTGTGGGCTCTCAGAGAGAAGGACCAGGTAGAGCCACCCCAGTGGAGATGAGAGTATAGCAGATAGTAAATACTGTGCACAAGAGCAAAACGGGTGGTACAGCATCTTCAATGAGTGTGACAAAGGGACATCGAGGGCAGCACTGCATAATGTTCTATGACTTTAAAAGGCATAAATATGCTTACCTTTTCTTATTTTGTCAGGCATGTCCCATTTTCAAAATTGACATCCAGTGAAAGCCTTTTACAGTAGCTATATAATTTTTGAGGATGTAGTCTGAGGACTCCATCATTTTGGAAAATTTTATGTGAACTGAATTGCTCTTGAATATGTCTGAGATGCAGGTTAGTGCCTTATGTGGGCACAAGCATGGGAATCCTGCTTCAATTCAGAAAAGTGCTGCCCATCCTGAAGGTGAACCTTTACAGTTTGAAGGATGTCTGGTTTGTCTAAAAAGAGCAAAATATGTAATTCTTTAATGCCTGAAACTGTCTGCAGAATAGTCAGCAGACCCTATTGTTTCACAGCAGCTAACAGTTCATCTCAGGGAGCAAGCAACTTCAGAGATACCAATGCTTGACTTGTTTCCAAGAAAAAAAAGCCTGTTTTATAAAACACTGATTAAAAGCAGATTTGGGTTCCTAAACTAACTCAGCCCAAATATCAGGAAAAAACCCAAGTGCCATAGATTAAAAACTCTGACAAAGCTGCTGCAGACCAAAGCAAAGGCAAATGAGCATTAAACCATCAATATTTCAGTGACTGGTTTTCTTACATGGGGAGCAGCAGTAAAACATCTGCATACAGTGCTGTGCTGCGTAACATGGAAATGCCTTCTGCACAAGTGTCCAGTGATTTGTACAGTGTGGGTACCCACACACTGCAGTAAAATAAATACTGAATAGCAAAAAGGGAAATCTGATGGCTTTTTTCATATTGCCTCTCCTCTGTGTACATGTTCTTGCCTTTGGAATGTGCTGCTCCTGATGAGGGCTGGCCTGGAGAGCCCATGTTACATGACATACTTTTCCCTAGTCAAGTCCAAGGGCAAGACACCAGGTCATTTCACAGCACCTACCTCAGGTTCATATGTGACCATGTCTTCTCTTGGATTCTTTGTCTGCGTCAGTTGTGCTCTGAACTTCCAGCAGAGGCCTTCATCTTGGTAATTTGGCAGGGGGGAAGGCAGACCTCTGCACTCCACACTCCTCTTGAGCAGAAGCTGCAACGTCCTGAGGAAGCCTTTGCAGCCACCATGCACATCAGCTTTGCAGCTGGTCCCACACTCCACAAGAACAGCTTTGGCACACCTGGGAGGCCCAAGAACAAGGATCTGTGTGGAAGCTCCTCCAAGACAAGACACCAGAACCCATTCTAGTCATAGCAGGTAGAAAGCAGCTCCAAAGAACTGCCCTGTATTCAGGAGAGCCATAAATCCTCCAAGTTCCACAGTGATATTAGGAAGAGCTAAAATCTGCGGAGTGACCCCGAGTATGTGCTTTACTACGAGGCCCACAGGTACCCTGGAACCTTGCAATCATGTTACCTCTCCCCTGGCTCTCCCCAAAAGTGGCACAGTTCCTCAGGTGAGTTGGTACATGGCCAGAAATACATTTCTTTGGTGCTGAAAACTAACTCATGCCAGGTGCCACCACTTCTTCCACATGTGTGTTTCATTTAACACCAGTGATCATGATTCAATCCTTAGCTAAGGCATGTGGGCAAGTACTCTCTGCAGCAGCTGCTCCTGGTAGTACTTACTGTTCCCTTAGTGACCAGGGCCTCTCCATGCCCAATGCCTTGGTTTGTGTTACCACCAGCAGTAGATACAAGATGTCCCAGGAGACCAGGGATGCTGGGCAGCTTGAAGCCAGAGCATACAATTTTCAGTTTGCCTGGCACCACCTTACACTTCTTGGGAAGTTTTCTTCACTGCTCCACAGAGCCTCACACTGCAGCAGCAAGGAAAAGAATAAAACAAGACCCACAGTTTTACAGGTGCCATGGAGAGAAGGCATTTTGTGCCTGGCTTTGGCACACTGACTCAAGGAGATGGAAGAAGAAAGGCAGAACAGTAGATGGGATTCAGTGGAGAGTGGATGAGCTAATGGAGGGAAAACAACTCTCTGAGTAAGAAGACTGAGATGATTATAGGATGTGGAATGTGCAAAAGAGGGTGATAACTAGAGGATAGTGGGATGGAAGAGGAGAAAGAGGTAGTAACCAGAACAGAGATCTGAAGATTTGGACAAAATCTTTTAATTACAGAGCAGAGAGACAATGCAAAACAGAGCTGCGCTGGAAGAAACAATAAGCTCAGGAAACAGAGGCAAAAATTCTCACTGGATTGACATTCCTTGTGTACAGCTGGTACCACACAGACACGCTCCACAAACTTGTCATAAGGCAAGGTCTGCCCCTTGCTGCTCCAAGGGGAATGGAAAGCTTTCTTTGGCTATCCCTCAATACCATTTTCTCCACATCTTGACATTTCTCCTTGTGCTGCAGCACAGAAGAGCTGCTCACTCTCCAGCCCTCCAGGGCAGAAAAGACTTTAGAGAAGAACTAACATTTTCCTCCAAGGCAAGGAGAAATAGGCATTGTGTTAGTGGATGCTGGTGTTATGACTCATGCAAAGGCAGAAACCTCTCAATGCAGTGTGGTGGGTTGTGGAGGAACCTGGGAGAAAGAGATGAGACTGGCTTTGGTGTGGGGCGGTGGGGCACTCTGGAGAGTCAGCCGTGTCCTCCAGCAACAAGGTGCCAAACAATCACTGCTGCTCCTTCCAGATGCTGGGGGGGAAGCCTTTGAGTGCAGAGTTAATTATAGGGATTGTATTCCATTTCCTACAATTAAGGGAACCCATCTGTAGAGATTTTATTTAATGAATATCTTATGGGGAGTTTCAGTTTGGCTGGAGGGTTTTACTGGGTGTACTCTGTCTCATTGGTATTTTCTGTAGTTGTGCAGTCATTAGCTTTGGCCCTTAAAGACAGGGAGACAGCAATAAATGAGGAATGGACAACACACTGATTTTCATACATAGCAGATGGACATATTTGCCTCTTCCCCTGGCTCCCACCATCTTTCCCTAATTAATACAACCACTAGCTACAAAAGTGTTTTTTTATTAAAAAAAAAAAAAAAGGTGGATGGTACAATTCATGTGCAGGAAGCCACTTTTTAAAAATTAAATGAGGACAATTCATCTCATATAATATATCAAATATAAACAGGCATAGGGTGAATATTATAAGAATTATTGAAATAAATGCTTTTTCTATCTAAAGCATTTTCATTCCATTTTTTTCTCTGTGTTACAATTAAAACTTATCAACATTACCGTTGATCTGTCTGGTTTTTCTAGCTTCCTTTAGGCATAAGCCTCCTTCTGGGATAGACTTTTTTTTTTAATTTGCTGTGTTTCTCCTAAATACATCTCAAAATGAGCAGTTCTTAGAAACAAAAAGTAACTTAAATAATGTATGTCGCACTTAGCATGTGCCTAAGGCACAACGATGCACTGAAGTTTGTGCAGCCATAAGTGTATAACCAAAAGCTCAAACCACAGGGCATCTCCTCTCGCTGCAGGGACTTTGGCATATGCACATTCCTTCATTCACGAACTGACTGAAAGGTACCACACTGCTGGCTCCTGCTGTAGACTACTTAGGTTTTGCTTGGTTTGAATTATTCCTCATGCCCTAAATATTCCCTGCTCCCACAGACACAGCTGAGGGCTGGGAGCTGCCAGACTTGCTGGCTAGGCAGGGCTGGTAAAGCCCTGGTGTGAAGTAGGGAGGCTGAGCCCTCCTGGTTCACCCTGCTTGCAAAACCATGTCCTGACAGAAAGAAGCCATGATGTCATCCAAGCATGACTGACTGCCCTTTGGAAGATTCCATCACACACTGCCTCCAGCAGCATCCTGCCTGTCCCTAAGATACAAAAAATGTCTGGCAGTGAAAACCCTGCAAAGCAATAGAGGCAACCACTCTGTGGTTTCTAGACCCTGCATGTTGAATGCCACAGCCCATATTCACCTGTCTTGCAGCCCAATTCAGACATTCCTCCTGGGCCCAAGCCTCAGCTGTGTGGGAGAGGCTGCTCCCTCCGGGAGGGTCATGGAGCTGGAGGAGGCCACTTCTGCGTGCTGTGGTTCCACAGATGCAGCTGGAGTAGTTTATTCACTTATATGAAGGTGCCTTGACTTTTCTTGCTGCCTGAATTTTAGTTCAGTTCCTTCTAATTTTTTTCCCATTTTCAGAGACCATTTTTCATTCACTATCTGTAATGAGACATTCATTCCACAGCAATATCCAGCTCATCAATCTTCCTTTCAAGAGCACTGCTGCTTTTAGTGATCCTCTATTCCTTTTATATACAAGGCCATACACACACACTCATATATGTATGTAAGGAGAAGATTTCTTTCCTTCCATCTTTTTGTTCTTTGCTGTGTTTAAGTTGTTTGCACCATTCTTGAAACTACCTGGTCTTTGATTACCTTACTGATTTATTGTTGCCCCAAATACTCTCTCTTATATGTCTCTCAGAAAAAGTATCAATTACTTTCCTGTTATTCCCTTTCTATGCCATTCCTGCTTGCTAGCTGTCCAGTGGGATCTATCTACTCATGCATAATTTTCTGGTGAAATATGCTCTGTGCAGCAGTGAAGAATATCCATTCTGACCTTTGGAGAGTTAGTTTGAGTCAAAGGTGGATTCTTACTAACCTCAGATTACCATTTAAGAGGCTTTATAACATCTACCCTCCTCAAAAGGTCTACCACATTGTTCAGAGCCCCAGCAGACAGCCTTGCTTCCTCTCCTCTTCGTGCTCACTCAGCTCCCAGTGCAGTCATTCCCAAAGTTTCAAAGCCAAAAAGCTTTACATATCGTCTCTTCTCTGTCTCAATGCCTGGAACAAGCTGTGGTCGTGTTTACTACTCAGTCAAGTGTGACTGAGAGTACCATAGAGAGACACTATGCTATGCAAACCATCAGGCCTTTGGGGGTTTGAGGCAGGGAGAAAGGCAACTTCTCCTGTGGGAGCGGTGCAGAAAAACAAACCAGTTGTCTGGATTGAAATCATGAGCAATTAACAGTAGTTTCAATTACCCAGAACAGAACTTTATAAATATTTGCAAATTACACCCTACCTATTTTCACATGAAGAGTGGCAACCCATGAGGGAGCCCTCCCTAGATCACAGGGGTGTCACCTGAGGGAATTCTGAAGGTCAAGGGTTCAAGAGATAATTTCAAAATATCTTCTTAATTAGAAGCAGCACAGTCTAGTCTGCTGTGTGTAGATGGGCACAAGAACTACAGATTGAAATCAGCAAGGGTGATTGGAGGGAAACTCTGCCAGAGAGTTCTCATCATAAAACACAGCATGGCAGGGATTCTGGCAGGAAGAGATCCCACCCCTGCCTGCCTCCAGCGGAGACGCCACAACTGTCAGACTGCAGTTAGCATCGGAGAAAAAAGGACCCATTCATTTATACTTGTCCCGGGAGAAGAGATTGGCTTGAAAATGAGTGTTCTTGCATACTGTAAAGATTTCCTTGGGTGGGGGTGGGCCTATGTTTCCTTTTTCAGGCACTGGATGCTGAAAGAAACTTATGGATCATAATATTTACCATATTAAAATGCATCATGTCATGATAGCTGTAGAGACAGAAACTCACACCAGATCATCTGATAAAAATAGTTACATGGGGAATGGAATCTACCACTACCTCAGGAAAGCCACAGGAATCTCTTTCCATTGTAAATATGCTCCACGCAATGATGCCAGCTCTCGCAGGAGCGATAGTAAAACATAAATCACACTAACTCGTAACAGCACCCACCAAACAATGCAAAATGGCTACAGATTGAGGCTTGGCTGTGCCTGCAGAGAACTGTGTCTAAACTTGGAGCATTTGCTAGGGCAGCCAGAGGAGAGACTCCAAGCTCTGCTCCCATCATGCAGAGGAAGACACAAACCTGGGACACAGACTTCACTGAAAATTCACACTCCTGTGCATTTTGTTCCTATCCTGCTTATGGGGAGATTGTTAGTGCTCAGCGAGTCAGCAGAGGCCCTTGGAAAGATTACTAGATTGAATTTGGGCAGGAGCTACACACCCATGGCACCTGTGTGAAAGAAAGAGGCTATGTGCCCATCAGTGTCAGATGAGAAATAGTTAGCTCAAAACTGAGACTATGATTACATTTGGCTGCCATTAATTATTTAGAAACCATCTAAATCTGATTTAGATCCTGAGGTCAGGTATTCAAATTTGGAAGTCTTGGTGCATTTCTGTCAGGATTTTCCACATATACTAACAACAGCAGTAAGAGGAGAGTGACTTCTTTCACCAGTGCACATTCTCCTGTCCCACCAATTCCAAGGGACATACACATGTAGCCTGAGAACCAACACAGGATGTTTTTGGTGTTTGTAAACTGTGAATTAATAGGAGCTCATCAAGCAGTGCTGTTTTCAGGGGTTTCAAAATTGCATTATTCTTCATCTGGATCCATAAACACAGGTTTGATTAGGCCTGTAAGTACATGATAAAATGCCTTGCAGTAAAAATGCTACACATTCATAAAGATTACATTTCAATAATTTTTCTTCTATCTACAGGCTTTATTACTTTGGGTGATATTTTATGGTAGGGAGCATAAAACTGTAATAAATATTCCAGATAGTACCTTCAAATTTGCACTAAGGTGATTTTGCCATTACCAGTTGTGAGTTGATTTGTGTTTTTTGTATTTATGTTACGCTTCTGGCATTAAGCCAGAGGATTAAACCAGTGCTTTCCAAAGTGGACCATTTACAGGCTTCTAAGTCTTGTCTGGAGCCTGCTAAGAACCTTGTTAATGGAAGGTATCTCCCAGCAAGCTGCTCTTTGCTCAAGACCAGGCAACTACAAGAAGCTAAGGAATGGTTCTTAATTCTCCTTGTGGCAACCTGGGCCACAGTGGGGCAGAGAGGAGAACCACGGGAGAATTGGAACCATTCTTGGAAGCCAAATTACTCTGAGTGACTACAACAAGGTGTTTCTGCCCTACAAGTGGCTTTTGTTGCACAGCCACCTCAGTGCTCCCCTTGCTACCCAGGAGCAGACCTGCATAATGTATTTATGTTGAACTCCATCAAAACCACACAACACTACAGCCTCTACAAGCATCTAAAATTCTAGCTTTTACACCCTCAACACACATGGAGAAAAAGCCTCTGATGAGCTGCAGCTTCTCAGGCAGAAGTCTAGCAACAGGAGCCACAGCAGAGGAGAGGACCCCTCATCAGTAAGTGCTGTAATTAATAGCATCTGAGGTCACAAAATCAAGGCCTGACTCTGCTAATTACAAAAAAATACACATATGCAACATTTTGCATGAGGCAAGACAGTCCCTTAAGTCTCAGGCATGCTTTACTGAGTGCACAAGAGCAATGCTGAAGCACCTGGGGCAGCTGCCATGCAGGAAGGAGAAAAGCCCAGTGCTACCCCAGAACTCTTCTTTCCTGGAAGGGCTGGCAGTAGAACTCGGACTAAATCAATCAAAATCCACAAGCACTTGGAAACCAAACCCTGTGCACTGCAAGCATTTCAGAAAATTGCAACATTGTGTAGCACCTAAAATACCTGCAAGGATTATTTCCTTCCCTTCTTCACCATCTTAAAGAAAGGCTTATGTTATAACAGAACAATTATCCAGTTAGCCAAGGCAATGGATGCTAAATGTATCCATAAACCTTTATCTATCAAGGGACTTCTGTTTCTTACCTGTTTTTCCCTTCTTTCCTTCAGCTGGCAACTTTCCTTGCACCATCCTTTTATTTTTACTTCTTCCCTCCCAAAGGCTTCTGCAAAAATCCTTCTCTACTTGCATCATCTTCCTTCTATCCATTTCCCAAGCTTTCTTGAAATCTCCTGTTTTTGGTTGTGTAGAGTGGCTACTCTGAAGTGTGAATGCAATATCGTTGACGTTTGCTGATGCAAGCCATTCCTCAGAGCAGGGTTGTGTTTCCTCCACTATCAGGTAAAGATGACTTTGCTTAAAAATATTCCTAGCTTGGTCAGGGTAAAAGGCACTCGAGAAAAAAGTATGGTCCAGATAATTAATGTGTGATGACCACATGATCTGAAGCTCTAGAAAGCCAAAGAGACCTGAAGAAAGTTCTCCCTCTCTGCAATTGCTGCTTATAAATTGTTCTTATTATTAACTAATGTACTTATTGGTTACTCCCAGTCAGAATAATCATAGTTAGTAAGATTATCTTCTTGTGTTTTGTGCAATTAGCAAGGTTAAGAAAAGCAGAGAAAAGCATCATTTACCTTGCGTTAGGTGCAAGCTTCCACTAACCACACATTCTTGGATGCGATCCTGCACATTGGCTGCACTTTGGCATTTTGCAAAAGAGATTTTTGCATTTAAGAGTTTTGGATTTTGAAATTTACACTAAGACCTCTTGCAAGTAAGCAAACAACAGCATCTCAAAGAAAGAATCTCATTTTGAAACTCTTTTCCATCTCTTTTAGGCCTCTTCTGTCTTTCTGTTCTGCGAGCAATTTTGTAAAAAAAATATTGAAATCAACTCTATTTGCATTCTTTAGTTTAACATTGATTTAATTTTGCATTTGCAGTGCACACTATTCGAAAGCAGGAGCTTAGATCCCTTGAAATCAACATTAAAATTATTTCTGTGTCTGCTTTAAATTTCCCTGTGCTTTTTGGATCAATGCAAATTTCCCCTCTAGCCAGAAATTTTCACCACTTTTAAATTTCTGGGGAAAAAAATTGCAATAAGCATTAGAGTTGAAAGCTGAGGTAGAGAGTGAAGAGTGAGGGTTTCATTCGTTTAGTCCTTTATGGGTGGGAATTCTTGCCCAAAGAACACTTTTCTATTGGAAATAAGGAGCACAAAGAAGAGAAAGGAGGCTCTCTTCGTAGCCTGCTTAATCTAATCTGATCTGATGCAGAACAACACGGCTGCCAGCAGGAGCCTGTGCACGAAGGCTTTGGGAATGGGGAGAGCTTTACCTGAGTCTGTTCAGAGACCAGAACCTGCATCTCAGGTATCCTGGCTCCATGCTCTGGTCCCAGAAGGCTCCCCGGGGCCAGCAAACATTTCAAATAGTTAAAATCCTGACAATACTTAAAAATTGGCTTTTAGAAACGATCTCTAGGCAAAGTGCATTTGAAAAAGAGAATGTATGTCTGTGCAGGCAAGCATACACGGCAGTGTTCCTGAAAAGCAACTTCCAGAGTAACAGGAGAGGTTTGGTTTCTGGCCGGGAAGCACAGGATAGCTGTCGTGCAGCCACGCTGTAATTCCCACGTACTTTCCCTTCCCTGGAGTACTTTGTCCCCGCACTCCTCGCGACGCCGAGGAGCCGGGCTCTCCCTCAGGGCCGTGCCCGCAGCGCCCCCTGCAGGCCCAGCGCCCTCAGCCACCGAGAACAGATAAATTAACCCTGCCCCCGCCAGCACCGGCACAAACACACACGCGAACCTCACTGGGTTTGTGTTTTAACTCCTTTTGTTCCTCTCCTTTCAAAAACCTCTGTAAGCAGGTAGCACCAGTACAATACGCGTACACAAAACAGTACAGTACGTGTCACAAAAAGTTCCTTTGCAAACGCTCAGGTTCTGAATGCTTGAAAACACTTAAGAACTTTTGTTTTTTCATCCCAAATATCCCCTAAATTTGTGCCTGCATGCTTCCAGAATATGTTTTCTGGTTTCCACAAACCACAAATCTGCAAACTCTCCTCTCCCTCTCTCCTACCAGCCCAGGGAAGGGCCAGCTAAATGCCTTAGGAATAGAACTTTTTTGAGGAATATTTTAAGCTCCAGTTCTGGAGGAGAGATCTAATAAGCAACACTATCCCACCCTTTATTCCATACCGGATTTATAGCACACGTCCAATTCCTTGAAAAATCACAAGGGGGTAAAGGGGGTATGTGGGGAGAAAAACCCTAGGTTATAATGGCTTTAGTAATTTTTTTAATGTGCAAAGCCTTCCCCTTATTTTAATTTATTTTCGTGGTCACAGCACTTAGTAGGTTGGTGGGGAAGAATATGAGACAAAGAGCTCTTATGAGGCTATTGCTACTCTGAAGGCAACTTCTCCTCTCTTTCACACTAAACTGATCACAGACCATTTTTTCCACCACAGTCCAGAACAACTTCAAGCCAGCACACAAGTGAAACAGCATCTCCATAAATTTTCCTTTGCAAATAAAGGATTTGCCTACACCAAGAAGATGAATACTCCTTTCAGCACTTAAGAAGGGGGGAATTAACTTACCATAAAAATAAACTCCTTGGGAAATTTCTTCTTTCACCTATTGAACTTCCAGACTGGTTGGGGGAAGGTAATATTTAGGCAGATGTTCTTACGTTGATGAAGTTTCTCTGTGGGAGTCATAGCCTAATCATTCAGAAAATCTAGGTGGAATACTTAATTTAGATGGTATGTTTCTTTTACTGTAAGGTTAGCAAAAAAATTCAGCATTATCTTGACAGAGTAAAACATGTCTGAAGGCAGTCTATTTTCAGACTACTTAAACAAAAAAAGAATTGTTTATTCTCCTTATTATGTATGTCTCTAGGGAACCCCTCCATTTTATTTGGACTGATCTGTGGAAAATACTCAGCATCTGCTTCTCTATTCTCACCATTGAGTTTTTTTCATCAATTTCAAACATTCTCTGCCTCAAGACAAGACACGCCTCTATTTTCTTAGTAGTGCTTTTGATTTTCCCATACAAATTGTACGTAGAGATATTTACATTAACAACTATAATCTAAAATCAAGTACTATGGTAATTTATTCCACCACAAGAGCCCTGCTGCATATGTCATTGCAAAAATCTAATCTGAATTTGAAACCATACAGAAGTGCCCCCTGTCCAGAAGTCACCAATGTGATACTAAGAGCAAGATAATTAACTCCTCTCACTTGAGAATTAATTAATAATTAATACCAACCACATGAAGTTTAACAAAGACAAGTGCTGGATTCTGCACCTGGGATGGGGCAGCCCTGGATGTATGAACAGACTGGGAAATAATGATGCTGGTGAACAGTGGACCTGAGGGTCCTGGCTGATGGCAAGTTGAACATGAGTCAGCAGTGCCCTGGCAGCCAGGAGTCACCCGTGTCCTGGGGGTGTCAGGCACAGCATCACAGCCAGGCAAGGGAGGGATTGTCCTGCTCTGCTCTGCACTGGGGCAGCCTCACATCGAGTGCTGAGGGCAGGTTTAGGTGCCAATACAAGAAGGATCTAAAAGTCTCAGAGCCCAAGGGAGGGCAGCAAGGATGGTGAAGGATCTGGAGGAGAAGCTGTATGAGGAGCAGCTGAGGGCACTTGATCTGTTCAGCCTGGAGGAGATCTCACTGCAGTCTGCAACATCCTCATAAGGGGAAGAGCAGGGAGAGACACTGCTCTCTTCTCTGTGATGTCCAGTGACAGAATCCAGGGAATGGCCTGAAGTTGTGTTAGGGAAGATTTAGGTTAGATATCAGGAAAAGGTTTTTCACCAGGGAATGATTGGGCACTGGAACAAGTTCCCCAGGGCAGTGGTCACAGCACCAGCTTGACAGAGTTCAAGAAGCATTTGGACAATGCTCTCAGGTATATGGTGCATGAGATTCTTGGGGATGGTGCTGTGCAGGGCCAGAAGCTGGATTCAGTGATCCTTCTGGGTCCTTTCCAACTCAGAATATTCTATGATTTTAATCTGGGCACCCACTCAAGTACTATGACTTACCTAGTCATATGCAAATTCATACTGCTTCTTCAGAGTTCCTAATGGTCTGAGAAAACACTTAGATACAACTTCTCTAAACATTTGAGACAGTATTGACTGAGCATTCAAGCATGTCTGAAATCAACATCCTCAAAAAGCAGCAAATTAAATGCATTGCAGGAAAGACTTCACAGCTATCAAGCAAACTGTAATTATAGCAGGGGAAAAAAAACCCAACAATCCAGACACCTTGATTCTGAAGAAACAAAAAATATATCAGTGAAAAACATTCAATGGTCAGAATACATATATGCAGTTTCAAGAAGAAGGCCTGGACAATTTGAATATTGTTTTTCTTCAGTATCATGAAACTTGGAAGTAAAAGGTAATATAGTTCATTGTTTGTAACTTCCAGATTAAGTGTAAAAAGAGTGTTTCTCTTCTTTCCTGAAACAGTTCTTTTCGAAATATAAGCAGGAGCAACAAAGTACACAAAAGACAAACATAGGTGTCTATATATACAATTTTCTTTTATTAACAAGGTATGTCATTACTGAACAAGGCAACTGAGAAATACAAGGACTGGACATATACATGAAAATTTTACAACTTGACTACGATTGGCATGTGTTTTATATACAGATGTGATTAATTATGGTTACAACTCTACTGTATTTGATTGAACACAGTCCTAAGCACTTACATTATGAAAATATGAAGTTGATCATACAGAGCTCAAGTACGGAATCTAAAAATAATAACAATTTTAAAACTTCCAAACTTTCTATTTTCATCTGTTTTTCAGAACAGCACTATAGCTTTTCCTACTACCATATACATGAAAGATTATCAAAAATATATTGATGGGTCTATCACTAATCATGAATATTTATATTTACAATAAGTTAGCAAATTCTTCACCAAATACTTTATATACAAAACTCAATTTGCCCTTTGTGAAAGAGTCATTAAAAAGTTAAAAACCATAGAAATGCCAGTTAGAAATAATGCATTCCAAAAATTGGACTTGTTTACAACAACTGAGAACAATTGAAAATAATTTATGAAAAAGTATGTAATTTTAGAACATGAACTCTCACAACACTTTAGTTCCAAATACAGAGTAGCAGGAATTTTGTCCCATGTGTTCTTTGAGTGGCAAACTTCTCTTCCAATCAAGCTGCAAGAAAAAAAGAAAAAAATTTATTCTTAAGCAGTCTGATGTCTTTGAAGCCAGAAGTAATTCAAGGGACCAATATAATTTCCCCCCTTCTCAATGCAGGAAGCCCTGTCCCAACCTGTACTGGCCCAAATACTCAGAATTCTTATATCTCACCTTAGAGGCTAAAAGGAGAAGGAAACAAAATAAGAAAAACCCAACAAAAGCCTCTGTACTCTACTTGAGTGCTATTCAGAAGTGCACAACCTTTTGCCAGCAGTGGTTTTGAGTATGATCTCTGTTGAAGTTTGTATTTACTATAATGCCTTTGCAGCATGCTTTGAACACCCCTAACAAAATCATCTTCTCTGCCAAACTAAAAACCCCTCCAACCTGTCTCTCAATTGAAAAAGAGCTTAGACAGGAACCAGACGTTCGCTCTGCAGGTACTTCTTCTACACAGACACGAGCACCTAAGGAATTCTGCAATACAAAACATGGATGCAGAATGAATCTACACATACTAAGGATTAGACAGCTACTGAAACACAGACTCTCTTGGCATCGTTCTACTCAGCCCATCCAAGTAACAGAAATCAGTTTGAGAACACAGAAGCAGTTTACAGGGCTTCCAGTATGTGAGAAAACAGCAGACGGATCACTCACTAAGGTCTCAGCTCACTTCTTCAATTGACAGCATTATGGAAACAATGTTGTGGCTCCGCACTGAATCAAATCAGTATGACAATTGTTCCTAATGCACTGCAGTAACTTTGACAAAGTGCTGCCACTGTATAACAAGCAAAATTAGATCTTGCTGTCAAAATCAAATGAAGTAGACTGAATTTCCCTTTTTATCTCTAGAGATGATGAATGTATCTTCACTTGTTGTATGGAATCCCTGTTTTCCAGTTCCAACAATGTCTCTCCATGTGCTATTATCTCGCTTGTTGTGCTATTCTTATTCTTCAAATTTTGTACGACCAATGCTCCACTTTGTTTTTCTTAAATATCTCAATCACCTTTAACCTTTGCAGCTGCACTCCCAGTCTTGAAATCCTGTCCCTTCTTATTTCAGACAGTCCTCCATTATTTGGTTTTCCTCCTTAGTAATTACTCTTTCATTTAATTTAGTCTTCATTCTTTTCAGGTCATCTTCCTTGTTGCTCTAAAATCAAACTTACTGGGGGAAGAGGTATAGCAATTTTGGTCTTCTCTTTCCTCTGTCCTATTCCCAACTTTATGCAGAACCTACAATCAGCTTATCTTCAATATGTTGATGATTTTACATAGACAAAACTCCTTCTCCAGTTTTCTGCTTCTCTCTCTCTCTCCACATTTTCACACTTGTTTGTGTGCATCCATCTACAATGCCTTCTCCAAATTCAAGTCTTTTTCACCACAGCTTGACAAACTTGGGGAGTCTGAGTAATCTGCTTCAATTACAGACCAATGACAAAGGCTCACATCTTCAAATATTATTGGTCCCTACATCTTCACACTCAAGAACTGCATAGCATTTTGCAGGTTCTTGGCAGTCCCTCTCTGAAACATGTTCTGCTTAGTCCACTTATGTATCTAAACTAATTGAGGCCCTGAGCTTGATGTAGACTCCTGGTTGAGGTCAACATACATTAACAACAAACAATGCTACTGGCACAACTTAAGGTGAGATGTGGGAGCAGAGAGTAACTGAAGCTACTTAAGCAGCTCTGCTAATGTATTAAAACCACAGTTTATCCATCTTCCTTTCATTAATACCTGGATCTGTGTCTGATAATCTTCAGTCTGGCTCTATTTTTGCAACTACTTCCTATCTCCTAATTCACAAAAACCTCTTACAGCCAAAATTTCGTACTGTCTGTTTGCAGAGTCCCCCAGAAAATAGATGTTTACAGCAATAGTTTAGGATCCTTTGCACTGCAGTGACATGAATGTTATCACAGACACAAAATTTGTACAGAACTTTGACAACTTTAAGGTGCCTCAGATCTTACCAGTTTAATTTGTGCTCTGTCGCTGGACTTTTGGTCCAACGCTCTGAGTTTCTTCTTCTGGATTTGGGCGTTTCCCTGCACTAATGCCAGTACCAAGGGCCGTTCTTCCTGATAATTTAAAATCAGTGTTTACATTAAGACTCTATTGCACCCTTATATATCCAAGAAAAGTGTTTGGGGTTTTTTTTTCATTGTTGTTTAAATTACCTGCTTGCAATAAGTGTGATTGCTGATTGTCTCCATGAGCATAGTGTAAGATACTACTTGCTTGACAGTAACCTGTTCAGATACAGTAGATATTTATTATACTATATAAAATTTAGAGCTGCAAGCAAGTGTAAAATCATGTTTTTTACAACAACAAAAAAGAGCCAATTGATTTATTTTCCATCATCAAGAAAAATCCTGCCAGAAACTATCCTGAATGCAGAAGAGTTCTTATGCAGAAGAAAAATAAGCCTCATGGTAATCCACAGCAGTTAAACATATATGCATTTATATCTGCAGAGTAAACAACATTTAGTGCGTATATACTTATGCATTATATTTGCAGAATGCTTGTATATCCAAACACTTTAATTATAAGTTGTTCCAAATTTTGACATTACTTCTGCCAAATCTCCTTATCCTTTTTATTATTTTGTTATAGCAATGCTAATGAATCCCTGGCATAACTTAATTGTGGAGAAACAAAAAAAGCAAGCAACTTTAACGAAAGATGAGAAGTTTCTTTTGATTCATGTAAACTATCTACTGGGAACCTTGAAACTGAGTGTTCTGCATGAATAGTGCAATCAGCAGAAGCAATTGCAAGGTTTCTTGTTCTGAACAGTTGCGGTGTTCCAGTTACGTTCTGGGTGCTTAAACAAAACACAGATTACAGCCTTTCCTGATCAGTAAACACACCACCTCTGTTAAGACTGCAAAGAAACAAACAGTTGGGTTAAATTTCATTGCAACTTGGATCTAGCACAAACCACAGCTTAAGGTTCTGTATAGTTAAAGTAACTAAAATTTGCTTCCACAATAAGAGACTATCCACACAAAACTGTGGAAATTAATTATATATGGAAAGAGTGGTAGTGAAATCAGGGAAAAGATAACATACACATTTTGCTATCCAATACACAAGGTGAACTTCTGATTTTCAGTTTCTTTTAAAGTAGCCTAGGAAAATGTTTATTAATTTTTGTTTAATCACACTTGTGATCCCTCCCACTCAAAACATACAAATACTGCTCTAGATAAGCACTTCAGAGATAAAAATTACAAAACAAGCAAGTTCACTCTAAGAAATAATTTCAATGTTTCAAGAACAGAAACACGGTCAGTTCATGCTGTAGACAGCAGCTGTCACCCAAAATCTATCTATTTTGATGTTTTGTCTGGTTTTCCATAGTTGCAAGCATTTGGAGATCCTCTACAGACAGGCACTGCCATAATACCTTGCTGCTGAATTCCACTTGTTCCTGTATGAGAGTCTCCCAGGGCACATGACTGAACAACAGAATGACCATCACCAGTTCCCAGCTGAGCTCCTGGAGAGAGCAGGGAGAAGACTTAAGCATAACAGAAGGTACAACTCCAGTTTTGGGATTTAAAATGTGGGGGGTTTACTCCCTCTTCTTTTTATTGTGGCTTTTAAACTTTTGTTTTTTTCAAACCACCTCATTACAAGTCCAAAGCTCTAACGGTTCTTGTCTTTCCAAATTCACTCAAGCTCATACAAAAGGAATGCATTTCTGATGAGGGAAGTGTAAGTGCATGTATACATGAATGCATTTTAAAGAGAAAAGAGTGCACATAATGTCAATTTTTTAAACATAAACCCTTCTTGTCTTATACATGTCCTAAACTTACAAGAAACACAAGCTCAAGCATGCAGCTTTAAGGAGTTTGTATTTTAAATCTTCAGGAGAACTGTACTGGCTAAGAACAATAAGGTCCATCTTCCTCCACAATCTGCTTCTAACCTTGACTAAAGCCTATGAAGAATATAAACCCAGCAGATTTCCAGTTCTGCTATATCCTTTTACATTGAAGAGTATAAGGAGTATATAGCATTTAAATATTTAAGATACACCATGGATTAATACAATCTTAATACTGTTCTTATTTTTTCTTAGTAGAAGTAAATTCCAGCAAGCTATCTAAGGCCAGCATTAGAAACCTTTACAAGTTAATAATTCTCACTTGAAAGTTCACAAGTCATTCATTATAAATATGAGGATGCTTATACACCTCTAGGTATATAAATTTTGAAATGCCTTTGAAATCAAATTGTTTGATGCTAGTTAAAAAGTAATTTTTGGAGGGGGAAAAAACACAGATGAAAAATATTTGCACATTTGAGACTAAAAAATAATTTAAAGATGTCTATATAAATACTACCAAACAGTGAATAAATTTGAAAGTATTTGTGACTCGCACACAAAAATGTCTTATGAAAGCAGTTCTTCCTTAGAATACAAAATGGCAAGGGCATTATAAAAGAAGTTCATGTAGTTCAGTCCCAATAACTCTATGTATTGAAAGAATTTGACTGACCTCCTGTACTACCACAACCAGAAATGCTTTCTCCTGGTGAATAGCCCATTAGGCCACCATTTCCATTTCCATTTGGATTAGAAGGCACAGTTGCAAGAAGACCTAAAAAACAAAACAAAATATATAAAGATAGCAAGAAAAAAAAATATCAAGTGCAGCATTCTGTTTTCCTTATGATAGCCAATTCTCCATCCTCACCTTGAATGGTTTACTTTTATGACAGGAGAACACCTCTCCGTCTTGCCTGCTTCTGTTTCTTGCCAAACCATTTTAATTCATATTTACTTAAATTTTCTACATCATATTCTGCATAACTTTTCCAATATTCCTTAGCTACACACAATCAATATATTTGGTTTAGTGCAACATATCCTGATTCAATATCCAGTATCTGAACACGCTGACTGCTCACATCTTCCTGAGCAGTACAATGCACTTGGTTTACCACTCGGGGAAAAGGGGAAGAATTTACCAGGGGCTGGGTTGGTGCCTATTTCTGCAACAGCATTTGCAAATGCAAATACAGTATCACTAAAGTTATGAACCATATTAATTTTCTACTTACTCATGCTAAAACTTAACTGTATGAGAGTTTATCAGAATGCATAAAAGGCCCAGCTTAACAAAAAAACACTTCCAAAGACAACAGAAAAAATATCCAGGCAGTATTCGGAGAGGCACTCCCCTCAAACTCCTTCCTTTCTCAGTTACATATAATATTTACCTGGATATGGACCCTGGTCACCCCCCTAAGCTTAGACATGACTCTCACTTCTATGAAACTAAATTATGAATTGCTAGAAGGTGAGAGAAGTTTTAAATAAATAAATAAAGCCAATAATCTATAATCATACCCAGTCCTCTGTATCGTGAAAGCTGCTGGTAGATCTGTTTCATCCTCTCAATATTCAGACGGCTTGCCTCTGCATGGTTTACCATTGGTTTGGGATAATTGACTCCTATAATACATTTTGCAGCCTTCTGGATGCTCTCTGGGGCATTCCAAGGATCATAGATGTATTTTGCAGGGAAACCTCTAAGTACTGGCAAATAACGTCTTCAAAAAAATAACAAAAAAGGTAAAAAGGTCATGTTAAGTATAAAGCTGCTCAATAGTTTAAGCAACACCCATGAACCAATCACTGCAATTTCTGGATTTTGAGTTACCTGATATAATCCCCATTTGGGTCAGTTCTTCTGCCAAAACCCACTGGGCAGTAGCAGTGAAAAAACTGTTGAAAGAAGGAACTACAGGATAGCCACATCCAGCTTCCAGCATTCACACTCCAATCTGCATCAAGTAACAGCTCTTCAAAGACCTTAAGAAATCAGTGCAACAAGTTAGTCTGGGCATGGCATACTTTCAAGAGACTTTTTCAGGATTAGTTCCTGAGTTTCTTATTTAAGCACTTTTTTACCTGGCAGCATTCACAGAATGCTCAGTATGCAATTGCAAATGCCTTAATGCCAAACTCAATAACAAAAGAATTCAAAACTAGGCTTTTATCCTGTAAACAAACTTGTAAGCATCTCAGGAAGCTACACATTCTTTCATAAACACATCCTCGGAAAATAAATCCCCAAAGGATGGCTGGAGCCTTATGGTTTCCAAGTGGCATTTGCCAATTTCAGAATTGTTTCCTCACATCACAGTTGAGTAAGAGTTGCAAAATTCCAGAAAACAGGGAACATACAAAGTACATTTTGAACTCAAATTGCTAGTCCGAATACCTCAACTCGCACAGAACTTTTTCCCCTATGTGAGGAATCTTATGAGTAAAATTCAAGAGTTTCAGGGCAGCACAAACATGCAGAAGTTGTGTTCTTGAAGGCTAATAGTTAATCTAGCAAGCCACAGTTTTGAGAACACACTCAAATTCCTGGAGACATTATGAACCACCAGGAACACTGAAGGATGGTGTGACAGAGAATGAATTCTGGTCTGAAGTCCAAAAAAAAAAAATTTCCAAACAGTTGAATTCTAATTTGCTACCCCTATTATATTTTAAAAACAAAACAGAACAAGCCATGAGAAAGTTGAAGATTTATGAGGGTTTTACTTGAAATCTGGAGCTCAGTACCTATGAAACATTCAAGCTTCCAGCAGTGATGATTTTTTCATTTTCAACACAGTACTAACTTGTATAAAGGAAGTTTATCTGCTCAGTCAGAGCACTAGCAAGGCAGACTGACAAAAAAACCAGAACGAACCCTCATTCTGTAAAGGACAATGCTCAAGGACCTTTTATGAAAGTAGTAAACCTAGAAGTAATTTTAAGAACAGAAACTTATTTAATACATATTTTTTCAAGTTCTGATTTTCCTTTCAAACTTAAACAATTTCCAAATGTTCCAAAGCAACCATCTTTCTTCATGTTAAGGCACTAAAAACTCAACATCTTAGTACTGCCACTTGAATTCAACTATTATTCCTATACAAGGTCTAAATAAGGTTATACCATTCAACAATAATCTCTTGATCTCTCTCTCCACATACTCAACAATGCCTTGATTCCACAGTATACACTGACTAAGTGTTACAGAAGTATCTTCTACTAAGTATCTGCAATTACTTAGGAAAAAAAAGTTTATTTTGAAAAAATAGGATTTATCTTAAAGCACTTTCAAAAAACGTTTCAAATAGATGGTGACTCATAATGCAACAAGATCTTCAGACATGCAGTGTGTTAGCACACAATTGTTCCACTAGATGCTGCCATGTAGTAAGACTTTGGAAATAACACCACATGGAAGGCCAGATTAACTTCTGCTAGCTAGGGAAACTTGAATTGAGCATCTTTCCACTGTACAAGTCTGGGGCCTTCATATATCTGCATTAGTACAAAAGTAAGGACAAGCTGCCATGTATCTGTAATACAGAGTATTTTATCTGTAATATATTTTGTTACCTTTGTATGTGTATCTTCAATGTCTGTATTTGTGAACTGCAGAAGTAACCCAATTATTTTAAACTGAAAAGTGTTTGCTTACAACTGATTTTTTAAGAAAAGAAATTTCCTATGATTACATACATATAAAAATATGAGGTCAAAATCCTGATGGCAATTAAATTCTCTTAAATTTCAAAAATAAAATTGTCTGATTCTCAGTTTTTCATAAATTATTACTCAGTAAAAGTTATGCTATGCTTCTAAAAATGTAAAATTGATTCAAAGGCTTAATTAGTGAGAATAAATTATTCCATTGTTTTCTTCAAAAATCTGACATTTTAAATTTGAACTTCAACATCTTATACTTCCATAAAATTAACTGCCTTTGAACCTTCAGCCAAATCATGTTGCCTTTACCCACAGTTCTAACACTGGGCAAAGTGACAGAAATTGCTAAAAGGACGTTCTCAGTTTTTAGTTTTCTCTCTTTAATTCCCGTAGTACTTCCCCTTTGCAGGGAAGCATATGCAATATATGAACAAAAATTGCTCACACACAGAATGATTGGAAAAAAAAATCTAAATTACAATAGTTATACATGTTTAATTTGTCAAGATTTAGGAAGAAATCTCAAATTTAGAAGAATTTCAGACCTATTCTGACTGCAATAAACACTCTTAACATTCCAACAAAAGGGGACATTCAAGAGGCAAAATTTCAGCACACCTGGTTTATCAGAACCAATTTAGTTTTACCCACAATTTAAGCTTTAAAATTCAACTTACACCACACAGTAACAATTCTAGAATGACTATCTGAAACTTTAACAGGCACTTTAAGAAATTCAAGAATAAGAAACAATACCTTCATTCCTTCTTCCCAGCTAATCCAGAGGTCACCTCGAGTCAAAAAGCATGCTACAGCATGCCGGGCTAAATGGTGAATCCAACCTTCCTGACGAAGTTGTGTCATAATTGCATCAATCCAAGGAAAACCTGTCCTGCCTTCTGCCCATTTGGCCAAAGCCTCAGGATTCTTATCCCATGGAATTTGAACACAGATAGGATTCCCCTCCATTTTATCAAACCGTGGATTGTTAGTCGCCGCTGTGTAGAAAAATTCACGCCATAACAGCTGGCCATAGAGGGAGAGGGGAGGGGAGCTGTTCTTTTTTACCTGAAGATCATCATTAAAGAAAAACATTTTATTAGGAGAAGTAGAGGAAAACCATGGCATCTAAGAATATGTATCTGACTACACAGAAGTCCTACCTTTTTGTACAGATCCGTTAACTTGAAATAAAAGAGCCGACAGGATAAACAGCCAAAGCGGAGGTAAGGACTAAGTCCTGTAGGGCTTGCCAAAAGGGAATTTGCATTCATTCGTGGTCTTTCAAAGTTTGCTACCCAAGCCTTAAAAGAACAAAACAAAACAAAACCCACACAGCAAAATCAGACTAGAGGCTACACAGCAACTTAGAAAGGGAGAAATCACACTGTCTGTAACTGAATCCAAACAGTGGACAGATGGTCAGGTCACCTGCGATACACAGGCATTCCTTTTACATCAGCAGAACCTCTAGAAGGTAAATCAACTCAATGCAGAAGGCATGGACTGTCTTCCAGAACTATCTGTGCCTTTCTTTTAAATACACTGGAAACCTAGACAGCTAGCAATACATTAGTTTTCAGAGAAATTCCCCTTCAAAGTTATAAAATATATGTTTCAAATAAAATTACTTCAAAAATAATTTATTTTTTTTTTAGTACAGAAGAGTAAAACAGACTGTCTCTAAGATTCATATCAAAGATAATCTACTATCATCTTTTAAAAAAACCCTATTGATTTATATCATTGAGGCCTTGAGTTCAAGTTTGTGGGTTTGATTTTTCTTTAACAGAATTTGCCCAAATCCCTTTAGGTTTCACAGCAAAGAGTAACTAAGTTTCCCAGATATGTCAGACTTGCAGGGATCTGAAACATACCTTTCGTTCTAAATGTCTTTCTAAGCGTGTGAGAGCTTCTGTTTCTCCCCCTGGCCATACTGCAGAAGGCAGACCATCTGTGTCAAAACCTGAAAGACAAATTGGAACAAGGAAATTGGTTGTTTGCTTACACTGCAAGGCAACAAAATTATAGCATATTGATACTTGACTACTGCATCCTGAGAAAAACCCTAAGTCGGACACATGAAAAATTGTGTTTTAAATCAGTATGCAGCCAAGTCTTCTCAAAGCACATCCAAATACCTCTAACTTGCAGCAAAACTCAAGTTTTTCCTCTTACATTTACATTAATATACATCACAAATTTTAGATGCTGAATGGTCTTACTTCAGTCCCAATTCTCCTGGGTTTGGTTTCTTTTGGTTTTTTGTCTTTTTATTTTAATGAAGTGGCCTCGCTATAATTTTTCAAATCTGCAATATGCAAGCTATGCTAAACCCACAACTTTTTAAAAATTACTGCTAGGAAGCAACAATTACTTTTGTAATTTATCAAATGTTTTAAAACTTTTCCATCAAGGTAAAAGCAGGAGTGCCATCTTCAGAACATTCCTAGATATCACTGACCTCAACTTAAATAACAGAGATTGTTAATTTGATGATAAACACATACTTGAGCCTCAAAAGAAAGATAAAAAGAAGGTAATCAGATTTTTTTCCACACCCTCCCACCTGCCCCAAGGTTGCTCACTAGATGCCTGGGAGAACATGTCTGCCAATAGTTTAACCACTGCATAGTGAGATTATATCTTCTTATAAAGGCTTTAAAAACCAAGGTCTATTTTATAAGAGTTGAAATGGACTAAACAGGGCAGGCATAGGTTAACCAAAATTTGTCCAGACCCTTTTGTAAGCAATTTGGAGGTCATAGCACATTTGCTTGTATTTTGAGATGTGTGGGGAAACAGGAGAGATGAGGAGCTTCACAGGACAATAGCTGATACTATTCCTTTAAATTCCATTTATAGGAACATAAGACCTTTTTCTCCCCTCAGAGCCTTCTAAAGTAATTATTGTCTTATTACTATCTTTTTTCTGTGTATCAAGAAAAGAGGGTGGTTTTTCTAAACTAGTTTGTTAAATGACAGATTAATGACCTGAAGAACAAAGATACAAAGTGTATTTAATACAAAATGAAGCAAAGACTATTAATTAGTAGCTTAATGATTATTTGGTACCCTGGGAAAATGGCTATGCTGTATTACAAGAAGCCAAACAGTACTTGGTATAGTTGAACCTGACCTCTCATTTACCAGAAAATAACCAAAATTTACAGATTATCTTTTTTTGTTCCTTTTGTATGCCATAATTGCATCATGTTAACAATTAAGCACTAGCAGGACCTTACTTGTTGTTTTAAGTATTGTGCTTTTAGTAGATTACATCTTACTTGTTTCAAAATGTCAAAGCAATCTCAGAACATACCCAGCTCTTCAAGTGATGGCACACCGTATTTCTCATCATGGTCATCAGAAACTGGAGTAGTACATTTTTTCATTACTTCTGGTGTTATAGTCTCCACAGGCATCTCCAGGGGTTCCATTCTACTAATTAGGGTCTGAAATCGCTTGTAAGTAAGAGGAGGCTGTCCTCCATTTAATTCTATTATTCTATATTAAAGAAAAAAGAAAAGAAGCATGCCAGACAATAGCATTTAACTGTTTTTCTTATAAAATATACACACCTATCCATACATAGAAATATCTTCTTACCTCCCTCCAGCTTACATAGAATCCCAAATACACATGGTAATCCAGAGAGTTAGAACTTTAAATATACCATCCTTCTTTCCCCACTAGGGAGACATATAAATTAACTCTTTATAACCAAGTCAATTTTCTTCATTCCTAGCTTACAGAAATTCCCTCATGAACAAGAATATAATGAACATGGACAGTTCAAGGCAAAGAAAAGAACACATCAGTAAAGCTACATATGGAAGCATCCAAGCCACGCACAAGGCCATGGTATTTACATTCAAAGAAATTAATTTTCCCTTCTAGTATTGAGAACAGCAGTTGATATTAAAACTGCCTTAATATGGGGGGAAATTAACATATAGCTTATGTACACTGACCGCTGTAAAAACACAATTTCATGTATTGCTTTGCCATTTTAAACATATCTGAATCTTGGAAAAAAGGAAAACTTCACAGAAAAACTTTCAAAGTAGTAGATGGAACCAAATGCTTATTTAACAGGGTTTTTGGATAGGAGGGGAAAAAAGAGAATTTTCAATTTGAGATTAAAAAAAAGTCAGCTGTTGATTTCAAAAAGTAAATACTTCCAATTTCACTGCCCTCCTATGTGTCTAACAGTCTCTTATACATCGGCTTGTAAAAGAATAAAATGGGCAGCTACCACAATAAATCACTTAATTTTAAGAGAAGACAAGAAATACTTGTGACTAGCTTGTGGATTATATTTCTATAATAGGGAATTAACACTAATCCATTAAATAGATCTGTGGAAAAACATAAACGACATTAAATAAGGCAACACAGGGATAGCAAACAATACCCAATTACTTATTGAATAGGTAATTGGTAGGAAACAGTTCTTAAAAAAACTTAAAGGACTTTCTCATAACTTTTGAGTTCTCATAACTTCACAAAAAGTGAAATAAAGACAAAACAACTAAACAAAACCAGATCTTATTTGGGAGAAATTACAGGCATGTTTGAGTTACTTAATTATAAATGCCAGCTAATTAACATAGACATTATTTTCAAAAGAACTCCAAATTAAAACTGCATTTCAGATACAGTTACATATCATTTTTTTGAGTTTGGAAGTTCTACTCAGCACGTAATAAAATTTGGATGGATGGATGGATAAAAGCAAAACATAAAACAAATTTGTAGTTTTCCTAACTATGAACTGTTTGGTGCAGAAAGTAGCCCACAACATATAAATAAATATTACATAAAATTCCAAGGGATTTTTTCCTCCTTTTTTAAAATCTAAGGTAAATGTTAACTTACTTGTCTAGGTCATACAACGTATGCGAAATCCGAACAATGACCTCCACTCCAGCTTCACTGGCCAGCTTCTTGATAGCTGCATCTCTTTCCTTCCCAAATGGTTCAGAATCATATTCAATGGAAAGCTTTGCAATGTTCCATTCCTACAACATAAAACAGAAATGTGGTCCTTTAACAACTCAGCTGCATGATGGAGGGTCAGGGAAAGGAGAACTAGAAGGATAGGGGCAGAATGGAACACCAGCTATTACCTGTGGATAGTTATTCAGAGATATAGAAAGATGCAAAATACATTAGGCACCCAGAATAATAAAAATAAACTCAAAGTTTTTGGCATCTAAGTAGCTATCAAGCATAAAAAAGCCTCCATCTGTCCTATTACTGTGGGTGCTCACTGTAATGGAACAATTTCCATGCAAATTTTGAAAACACATCTCTAACTTGAAGATTCACATAGCTTAAGAGACTCAACAAAAGGGGAAGATGACAACGGCTGTCTGCTGAACATGGATCAGCAGCAGTACTTTTGCTCTGCAGAAAAACTTTTTACATGTGCCTGTCAACTCTAGCAACAGAACTGAAGTTTCAAGCGAAGGGGGTGGAAATACTGCCCCACCCTATCACCAAACTCTTTCTTTACCTTTTCCAAATCCCTTCTCCTCACTCTGACAATCTTCAAATTCTTAATTAAAAAAAGAAAAAAAAAAAAAAAGGCTGTCTTCTTCAAAGAGAACACCTTATGCCTTGAAGTCTAATATTCTTTGGCACAGATGCTGTTACCAAGGCCAACAGTCACAGGTGAGGAAAAAGAAGGGAACAAAGGGATCAATAATGGCTAAGGCTTCTGCAACAGGAAAGAAATTGGAAGGGTGAAGTATGCACAACATGATCCTAGAAAGCCATCATGCCAAACTCAAATACCTTTCTAATCCCTCAGAATCTTAATGACTTGGTTTAATACACCATAGTACTTCAGAGAACTGGATTTATACCAGAGACAAGGACACTCAGTGCTGATCACCTGGGGTGCTATTTCACTTCTGAACTCCAGCTCTCTCCTAGATGAAGCCCAGCCCTGAGGACAGATGATTCCAAGGAGTGCTTGCTCTTTGAAACAAGGCTGGGATCTTAACATCCTTAAGTCTGCCAAGACTAACTCAGCAGGCCTTGAATCCTCAAGCAACCTCCTACACCATCACATAATATTTACTTCCCATTTCATAATGCTTCATAACATAAAACCACTGTCTGACAAGTTGCAGCAGATACCTTTCTAAACCCTTTTTTTCCTCTGGCTTTTTGCAAAAAAGATCATAAAAAAAGGCATGTCCAAGACACAGTGTCACATCCCTAAGGGAGTCAAGAAACTCTGAGATAATTGCTGTGTAATGTGAATACATCCAGATTACATCAGCATGAGCCAGGCAATTAGAAGAACTATGGACATAGATAATTTTGCACATTCTCATACTGCTGAACAGTTTTAGCAACACTGATGCATTAAAAAAACTAGAGATCCTTTCAATTCTATTTTCTTTATTGAGCCAAGCCCAAAGAACTAAAGATAGAAATAAGACCAGGACAAATTGAAGAGGCTGAGGCAAGAACAAGCCAAAACTTAACTGAAATGAAAGACCTTAAAGGTGTCTGAGGTCTTTTGTAATGATAAAGATAGATCAGTGTTCTGCCTTTTGAAGGAATTGTTCAGTCTGTGAAAAGGAAGGCCTTACCAAGAAACAGCTGTGATACCTTCCTAGGAAATCCACAGATTCTGGCATCTGGTAGGGCTCCTGACACTTGAAAGGGCTCTACAGAAGTTCCACTATTTCCTACTTTAAGTTAATGACTTAACTGAAGTTATTTTTCCAAGCTTAACTGAACTTATCTTTTCCACATGTGTTCGTTCTTCAGGGTCAGGAACATTGTTCACCTTTAAGACACTTAATAGGGATGATCTGAAAAGCTTTGTTCAGTGTTATAAGCCCTTCACTGCACTGCAAGTGTCTGAGGTACAGCTACTGGTCTGGCAAAAGAAGTTGAGATATAATTACACAACATAGATTCATGTTCCAGGTAGACTTCAGCCAAAAAATGAAGAAATCCTCAAGACCTTCAGTAAATTGTTTGAGCATAGAAGATGTGCTGAAAAGCCCCTCAGTGAATCAATACATGATAAAGACACTAACCTGAGGAACCAGAAGACACAGACAGATGTGAATGTTCTTTTTTGCTTGCTGTATGCTACCTTTATTACAAGTTATTTTAATTTTCCTCTCAGCACTAAAATTAATATTCTAAAAATGTGGCAATCCAATGCTGCCAGGCATAAAGACAAGCCTAGCAGCAAAATCTGAAGCAGGAGCTGTCAAAGTAGCCATTAAAGTATTTAAGACAACTTGTTATAGGTTGCTCAAATCGAGAAGGCAACACACAACAGGAAGACCTTTGCTCCTATTTAAATGCAATCAAACTAAGTTTGGCAGACAAATGCAACAAGCTTGAATATCTGAGGGGTTGCAAGAAGCAGCTAATGCCAGAGTGGTCTTCCAGGAAATTCTTCACTAAGGGGAAATCAAGGAAAGACCAGTAGAAGTACCATCGAGTTAGCATTTCACAACAAAAGCACAATAATGAAGATGGAAACGTGAGTTTGGGTTGAGTTTTCAGGTTGGTGTTGAAGACCTGGGAACAAACATAATGAACATACGACCTCTCTGGAAAAATGGGTATCTCTTTTTGTATCCCCAGTCTCGCTCGTTTCAGTCACCTCAATTCAAGCACTCTGAAAAAACTCTTCAAATTAATTTGTCAAGTGTTGCTATTATAGTACTACCTTAGATACACTATTATCCATAGACAACATATTACTATGAGTAACAATCACTCACAGTTTTAATTCTTTCAGTAAGACCCTTCCCCAAAAAAGCCTTAAATATCTTTGACAAAAATATTCTTTTTAGTTACACTGTGCTTTTAACAACCTTACTACTAGATTAAATCACCTTTAATGGCCAAAAAGCACTCAGAGCAGATGTTTGGCCTAAATAAAACATTGCTTTTACAGATCAGGCTTTGAACATGGATTCATGCGCACCAAATTTTATTTCAGTACTATAAAAGGAAAATTTCAGAACTAAAAAAGGAAAATGTAGCAATATGTAGTACCCACACTTAGCAAACCATTTGAAATCAATTCTGTTTCTGGAAAGAAAGAAACAAAAACCAGTAAAGTCTAAAAGCAATTCAGCTCAGCTGGTGATATGTACATTAGGAAAAATTCAAAACTAACACAAACTTAATGAGAAACTGTAAGGATAGATTAGCATTTGCATGAATAATTTGCACTAAATGAAACTGTACAATAAATATTCCTAGCTATAATTAGTTTGTTGGTCATATTTGTGGATAGGAACAACTACTGCAAGGTGGCATTTACCTTAAAAAGCCTGGGGAAAACATCTGCTGGCTGTCCACGGATAACAAACAAGCGTGAATTCAGTTTCCGTAAGTTGGCATCAAGATCCTCAAGACATTGAAGCAGGAATCTGCAAGAATTTAAAAGAACATTTATTTTCTGAGGCAAAGCAGACAATTTTACAATAGAAAAAGGTAACTAAGAAGAATAATCAATAACAATTATCAGACCTTGAGCACTTATTGCATATGATGCATGCATGTTCACATCCTAATTAAACTTGACTTACAGTGGTATGACACCACGTAATATCTTCCACAATACATAATTCATAAAACCAAACCACCTTGTCGTTTCAGTTTTCCACTCAATGTTATTCAGCTCTGAAATGGAATAAAACGTACTCTAGTCTTAACTAAAACTACAAATCTCTTGCCATTCTAAAGACAGAAAAACCCCAACGCTACAGAAAAAACTCCAATGAACAAAGAGATAATCAGCTGTTGGCACACTGCTACTAAACTTAATCCAAGCCCTTTCTTACAACACTGAACTGTTACTAAAAACAGCACACTAGAGGAGTATACAGCCATGACTAACCCTCTGGCCTTCATTTAAACAAACAGCCCTCTATATAACATATGCATCTTGGCTGTAACCTCACCTGAATTATTTAATAAGCAAATTAGCACATCAGGTAAAAAAAAAAAAAAACAAAAAGGAAAAAAAAAAAAAAAAAAAAAGTGGGGGGGAAGGGGTGGTGCAAATCTGCAAGTGTTCAAGAGAAACAGGTAGTTGCACAAAGAATTTAGAGATAGGTTCACATGTGCAAAGATTTATTAGTAGATACAATAACCAAAATAACTCCAATGGTGAAAGTGGTTTGGGGAAGATATAAAAACAAAAGGAAGGAGGGGAAACAAGAACTCTACCTTGCAGCCAGCTGGAAAGAGAAGTGCTGGGGGTCTCCAGATGAGTGCCCTTCCCTTGGACTCTCTCCAGTCTAAGAAGTGGCTCCTCCACAATATTTTTCTCATGGTCGCAGGTTGAGGGAGGTGATCCTCTCCCTTTACTCTGCCCTGGTGAGACCACATCTGGAGTTTTGAGTCCAGTTCTGGACTCCCTAGCCCAAGAAAGATCAGAAACTACTGGGGAGGGTCTGGTGAAGGGCTACAAAGATGATGAGGGGACTGGAGCATTCATCTTACAAGCAAGGGCTAAGACAGTTGGGCCTGTGTAGTCTGAAGAGATGACTGAGGGGGGGATCTTATCAATTCATACAGATATCTTTAACACAGTGTCAAGAGGATGGGGCCACACTCTTTTCAGTGAAGTTTAGCAACATGACAAGGGGCAACAGGCACAAACTGAAACAGGAAACTGCATCTGAATATAAGGAAAATCTTTTTTGAGGATAACAGAAGACTGAAACAGGCTGCCCAGAGAGGTTGTAGTCCTCTTTCCTGGATATATTCAAAACCCCCCTGGACATGATCCTGTGCAACCTGCTTCAGGTGAACCTGCTCTAGTAGGGATAGTCGGACTAGGTGATCTCCAGAAGTCCCTTCCTAACCCAATCATTCTGTAGTTCTGTACTAACAATATACATATCACCGGGAGCTGCTCAAGCCCCCTTGGCCATTCCTTCTTACAGTGTTGCTGGCATTCAGCAGAGCACTTGCTGACCAGGGAACTGCTGAGTCAGCACCTGCAGGTCATTAACTTCTGTGCTCACTCATTATTGCATCCCCTGCCATAAACCACAAGCCACACCCAAACGAGGGAAGAAAAGAGGCAATTCCCACTGCTGTCCGTTACTCCTGAGAAACCCTGCTGAAATGACTCTGTGCAGGTGCAAGGCCACAGCAACAGCACCTCCAGAGCAACCGCCTGAGACCAAGGCAGGGGAAGTAGCCAAGGACAGCTGGAGACTGTGCCTGCTGAGAAGGTGCACAGCTACCACGGAAGGGCAGGAGCACCTCTACAAGTGCCCACGGTGTTATGAAGACAAAGGCACTGAGCAACCAGGTTTACTAAAATCAGGAGTTCGTATGCAGCTACATTTTTAAGACAAACCCTAAAAGCCAACCAGATACAATGAAAATGCTGCACCTTCTAGAAGGGACATAGCATACATGATTGCTGTAAACCTGCTAATAGCTATTTTCTAAATATTTAGTAATATGTAAGTGATGCCTGCCTAACACACATTGCTTCCAACTTTACATGGGGAAAAAATTATCAAAAATATCTAAGAGGCCAGGACGAACCTCCCCTGGCTGCTATTAAATACTTAAAATGTGTGTGGCTCACTTGACCTGAAAGACTAAGAACAGGTCTCTTGGCAGCCAGCCAATACAATACAATGGTTTCTTGACTGGCAAACCACGTTTAGATGTTTAATGACTGGAACAAACAAAAAATGTCAAGTTTTCTCACTTTGCTCAGTTTTGTTTTGAAAAAACTGTGGTAGTTAGAAAAGAAGAAGAAACTTCTCTATACTCATTTAGCTAGAAACCATGCAGGAGTCATTTTAAGAATCAAATGGGGATAGATATCTTCTATCATAGAGAACTTGAGCCCCATGCTCCCAGGACAAAGTCAGTTCTGTTTGGACTCTGAAAATTACAGTTTCATTTTCTCCTGGTTTTTTTTTTTTAAACCTGGAATGACAGACATTATTCATTAGTCTTAGCCATGTGAATCTCACTTCTGTGGAGCATGTGCATTCACATATACTTCACAAATCACTAGGAAGCCAAACTGCAATACTGTCCTGGATACTTTTAGAATAGTCCAGGGGATTGGGGTTTTTTGGGTTTGTTTTTTCTTTTTTGGTTGGTTGGTTTTTATGGTGGTTTTGTTGTTTATTTGGGGGCTTTTTGTTGGTTTTTTGTTGTAGGTTGGTTGGTATTTTTTGTGGTTTGGTTTTATGGAGTTTTGGTTTTTTTTACACTGGCTTGTTTGTTTGTTGTCTAAACTCATCTCACAGAGTAGAGGGAAAGGTTATGGAAAGAAACTGGTGACATAAAATATTCATAACTATTCCTGTATTTCAGGAAACTTGATTTTTTTTCCTGTTGGCATTTCAGTTCCCTCTATTTTCTCAGTCTCTTTTCCTCCTACCTGACTGATCACAATACATAACTTCAAGTCTGGACTTGGCACAAAATCCTATTCAAGAAGATAACATGCACTGACCTAGTCTCCAATTCACATCCAAGATCCCTAAACTTGCCCTTAATACAGTTTAATCTCTATTTGTTGGTTCCCCAAATCCCTTCTATTATCTCTTGTCTCTCACCACACTCCAGTACTTCAATCTCCATAAAACTCTTTCAGGTACTTAACAAAAATAACAGTGTAGGCTCAAACTGTAAAATAATATATGTAGGAAGAGAGCAGGAGGGTGGCCAGGTGACACACACACTCCCCCTTACCTCAACAAAAACCGGAACAAATTAAAAACAGCCCAAGCACAGCTTGTGTTTCAAGACTCAGGGAAAGCACATTGTTCAAAAATAATAGACCAAATCAAACCCTAGTGACCTTACAATATCTAGTGTAATAGCAATGCAAAAGAATACTGCTTTTGACTTTCAGAACACACACTCAGCTCACAGTTACTCAGAACAAGCATGCCATTTATTAATCATATTGGAATCTTTCGCTTGAACCAAATGTGATTTAACAAAATGTGATGCAAATAATTAATCATCTCTTTTGTTTTCATCAAAGCAAAATGTTTTCATGTATTTATGCTATACCACATTAAAAGGCATTATTTTTCATTAAAGTGCCAATAGAAGTTGCCTAACATAAAAGCCTTTACATAGATTTACAGAATCACAAAATAGTTTTGGTTGGAAAGGACTTCTAAAGATCATCTAGTCCAATCTCCCCTGCAAAGAGCCTTGTTCAATTAAATACGAACCTTCCTAAATAATCACTTTTAAAAACATACCTTAACAAGAAACATAATAATCAAATCAACTACTTGTCATCAACAAAGTTTTCACCTCTTCTTTTTCTCATTAGTACCTCTAAAACTTGCAGAAGCAGCACAGCATCTTTAACTGAATGCAAAATTACTTGATCTTTCTCTCTGAAAAGATACCACCAAAGTGCTCACACATTCCTCTCACAATATAACAAAACCAAAAAGGAATGGTAAATTAGTCTATGAAATGAAAACGAATATGACACCTCCATCTCATAAAATGTATTTCTTTTCAGTATGTGAGCTCTAGAGGCAAAGTTTCTTCATAGCAGCTATGAAGTAAGAGCTACTGGGCTTGAACTCTACTATACTTTATACCAGACTCTAGCAATGAGGAGATATTTAAATCTCTCCCTAGAATAACAAGTCATGTTTCTGAGTCTGCAATCTAAACTAACTTTTTTCCCCTCAACCTATGGGAAGTCAATGGGAAAGCACTTTTTCACTTTGAATGAATTACATGAGCTATGTCTCTCTTCATTAAAAGACACAAAATGGATGCCCAGGTAATTTTTATCAGCACAGAACATCAGCCCAGTTTTCTGTATCTGGTCTAAAACATCCCTTGGGCAAACCAGAAGGAAATGTTCGCTAATAATTTCATAGCAGCAAATTATGTGAGAGGTACATGCACGACTGATTAATAGAGGGAGAGAAGACTTACAGATTTTAACAGGGAGAAGATGCTGATGCAAAGCATACCTGTCTGCAAGCAACACTCAGAGAGCATTATATACGTTTTGCCAGAGACATCTAATTATGATATTCAGAACTTTCATGAAAGCCACTGAAGACTTCATTCTTTAAAAGACATGCAGATAAAACCTTAGCAGTTGACTCCAAGAAATTCCACAAACCTTCCCTGCTGTCAATCATACAAGATATGCCTATGGTCTGAAATATAAATTAATTGCCAGAAACTGTCAATAATTGCATAATACAGCTCTTAATTTCAGCTACCATGCAACTGAAATAAACTGATACAAGTAGCTACTCAAAAACTTCAATAAATAATTGTTAACATAGTTAACCATTAACAAAATGAACTAAAGCAAGCACTACACACGCAATGTTCCTGTCTCTGCACTATTAACATGATTAAAGACTGTAAAGGGAAGAAGTCAGGAGCAGTCTGTTAAAAGGTAACAATTTTATTTAGGGAGGAGGCCTTCAAGAAGGATATCTACAGACACTTAAAGCTACCCTTAAGTCTTGTTTAGGGTTACTTTTAGGAGTAATAAACACCCAGAACCCACAATCACATATAAGCACCTTTGCCAGTACAAAATGAGGGCAGTTGCTGGGAACCAAGGGGACTTAAAATGCAGTGACTTGTCTTGCAGGTGCTATTCACTTCTGAAAATGCTAGTGGGCTAAACCATTAAGAATAACTTTTCTGAACTAATACAGATTCTGAATTTAACCATTAGCAGGAGTATTAGACTGCACAGACAATACAGGAATTTACCTAGGCTTCCTCATTTTGAGAGGAAGTTTAAGAATTTAAGTGAACAGTGCTGAAACTTGCTCTGTTCATAAGATTAATACCTTTTACCCACACTTGATCAACTTCCAACAATCCATCCAAACTTGTTTAACATCTTTATTTAAATACCTTTCATCTGTTCACTAGTCCTCACACCAAGCCATTGATTTCCATCAACAGAAAAGCTCTGTCAAACAAGAGACTCATGTCCTTACACATATTTGATTGCCACCCAGACTTTGTCTATCAGAATTATCTTAAGCAGCCTAATATCTGCTAGCTTTATTACCCTGTTCAATTGTTTTTTCCAACAATGCTATCAGATATTCCTCCTTCATCTTTCAGAGTTTAGTAGAGCTGGATTCAATAAAAAGAAAGAATATTACTGTAAAATACCAACTACATTTCATTAGAGGGAGTATAATTTACAGCATTAGACCCTAATGTAGTAATCACACAAATCATGCACCATTTATTTCTCTTTAGAGAGAAAGAGAGAGCACTTTTCTTTCACACATACTTTGCCATACGTTTGATTAGGTTATAAGGAGATTTCAGTATAAGGCAAATATACACCTCATACTAATTTCAACAGGAATCACACTGCAAATACCAAATAAAAAAATCAAAACAGAATATGAGGCACTGAAAAATATCTTTAATTTGATGTCCCTTTATACAAATACTTAGTATTTTACCAGTATATTTTCCTGTTTGTCACCAACATGTCTTAGTGCAAGCAGTATATTATTACGAAACTGTAAGAAGATTAAGCTCAGACAGGATTTAAGTGTTATGTACACTCCACAGCATCCTTTGGCAGCCAGCCACAGTAGTATTTTCCTGTTACCAAATCAAGGTCACAGAGGCATCCCTTACTGTACCACAATGTTTCAACGATTCCCATATCTAACTTCCACATCCTAAAATGGTATACAATAATATATTTCATAAAGGTATTATCCTTTGAGCTTATACACAAGAGCAGGAAAAAGTTCATGTTATTCAACTCTAGATACTTAAGTGCAGTAGCTGTGGGAGTTAAATAATCTCCACAGGGTTGCTTTACAGTCAGCAAAGAAAAAACAGCTCCTTTAGAGAGCAATTCAGGACTACAGCATCTTTTATAACTTAGTATAGCTGATCCACTTGCAAAAACAAAACCAAACACTTACCATGAAGTGCGTCACTTGGCTTTTTTCCTCTAATATTTACTACTGTTATAATCTTTAAGCCAAAGCAGAGCTGTGATGGAGGACAAATGCAAGATACAACCAAGCCCACATACAGCTGTAAAAGAGGTTCTCGGGGGAAAAAAAGCAATTCTTTGGAAACAGATAGAAGAAAGGGCTTTGAGCAGTAATCAAGAGAAAACCATTTAAAATTTAATCTCTCCAAGCTGAGTCCTTTTGGGTGCATCTTCTTTGACACTAAGGAATAAAGACCATTTCAGATATGGAGTGGGAATAGAATATCAACCACAGCAAGCACTACCACTCTATTAGGAACAACAAACTCATTTGAATCAAACCTAGCTCACACTGGGCACAAAGCTAGCATTTCCTTACACACCATTCCTTATTAATTTCTTTCCAACTGAACTAACTTTTAAAGGTTAGCATTCCCCAAAGGAAGGAAATATACAATTTTTTTTGTCCTATTCAAAAGACATTCATAATCTCCCAAAGATGAAGGAAGCAGGTAATAGGTAGGATTACAACCCTGGACTTTGGAGAGCTACCTTTGACTGCTTCAAGGACCTACTTGGAGGAACCCCATGGGTTAAGACTCCAGAAGGTAGAACTGGTTAATACTCAGGTGCATGTCCAAGGGAGCTGGTTTATACTCAAGCATCATTTCTCCTAAGCTAAGGATAAGTGCATCTCTACTAGTAAGAAATCAATTAAAAGCACCAGAAGACCTGTACGGATAAGCAAGGAGCTCCTGACAAAACGGAAACACAAGAACATTTATGGAATATAGAAAATGGGACAGGCCACTTGAGAGGAATAGAGGCATGCTGTCAGAGTATGCAGGGATATGACAAAGAATGCTAAGGTCCATTTGGAATGGAATCTAGCAAGGGATGTCAAGTATGACAAGAACAGCTTCTTCACCTTTCGCTACAAGTAGCAAAAGGAAGACTAGGGAAACATGGGCTCACTGCTCAATCAAGTGGGTGCCCTGTGACAAAGCATGCAGAGAAGGCACAGTTACTGGATGCTTTCTTTGCTCAGTCTTCATTGCTAAAGCCAGACTCCAGGAATCCCTGAGCATGGAGGCAAGAGTGAAAGTCTGGGAAAAGGAAGGTTTTCTTTTGGTCAAGAAGGATCAGATTAGATACCCTTTAGTCAAGCTCAACATCCAGAAATCCACAGATCCTGATGAGATGCACCCATGAGTGCTGAGGGAGTTGGCAGATGTTATTGCTAAACCATCATCCACTCTCCATCATCTTTGAAAGGTCATGGAGAACAGGGGAGGTGCATGAAAGTACCAGTACAAGTTAAATGTTGTCCTGCTGGAAAGCAGCTCTGCAGAGAAGGACCTGTGATTCCTGGTGGACAACAGATTAAACCAGGAGCCAGCACTGTGTCTTTCTGGCCAAGGCCACTGGTACCCTGGGATGCATTAAGAAGAGCATTGCCAGCAGGTCAGGGGAGATGATCTGCACTGGTGAGGTCACATCCAGAGTGACATGTCCAGGGTTGTGGCTGGGTATGCTGGGCTGCCCAGTAGAAGAAAGACAAGGAGATCTTGGAGAAGGTCCAGGGGAGGGCTACAAAGTGGATGAGGGGATTGGAGCATCTCTCTAATGAGCAAAGGCTGAGAGTGCCTGGCCTGTGTAGTCTGGATAAGAGATGACTGAGAGGGAACTTATCAATGCATACAAATAGCTTAAGGGTGGTGTCAAGAGGACAGGGCCAGAGTCTTTTCAGCCATGCCCAGTGACAGAATAAGGGATGATGGGCACAAACTAGAACAGTAGAACACAGGAAGCTCCATCTGAATATGAAGAAAAATTTCTTCACTGTAGGAGTAACAGATCACTGGAACAGGCCCCAAAGCAGTTGCAGTCCCCTTCCCTGGAGGTACTCAAAATCCACCTGGACACATCCTGTGCAACCTCCTCTGGGTGAATCTGCCTGAGCAGGGGGGGTTGGACTTGATGATCTCCAAAGTCCCTTCCTACCCCAACCATTTTATGATTCCGTGAAACAGCATTATCAAGTTGGTTCCTATTTTGTGAGCCATACATCACACCAAATGGTGTATTTAGCTTCTATGAAGTCTGGATCTTAACTTCACATTCAAAGGGCACCCATTACTCACCTAAATTATTCCCATACAACTTGAAATTAACATCTCAAATTACTTCATGTTACAAAGGTCAGTCTGCTGGTAATAGAAGACTAACAGGCTCACAGCTTCCTAAATCTCTCTTTTAGTGCCTTCTGTTCTTTAATGTACATATTCTGTGTTTATTTTTTTCTAATCCTCCAATTCCAATCTGATAAATCAAAGTCCTTATTATCTGATTTTAATTCTTTATGCCTGTTCTCTCCAGAGAAACTAGTTGGATCCATAAAGGAAAATCAAGAGCAAACAAATTGTACTGGAGACAACTGGGGAAATATTACCTAGAAGCAAATTGCAAAATTAGAGTTACTTGAGGGTACAGACATGGTCATACATAAATTTAAACCACCTTATTCTCATGTATCCAAGTCCTCTTATTTAAATTAGCAGCTCTTAAGGCTTAATGTAATTAAAAGAGAGCTGGCCTGCTTTATAAAATATTTCAGCCACATTATTTTCAGCAATCTAAGCTATTCCATAAGAAAGTAACAACTAAGGCTCATTTCAAAAGAACAAGCACAATAAGAACACTCCAACAAGACAGTCTTGCAATGTGATTCTGAAGGACTGATTTTATACTGCCCTTCATTTACTTTAATAAAACCTTCTTCCTCTCCTTAAATTGAAGTGACCTCTTTAAGGTTACAGTTAGTGCTAGTAAAACTATGGTTCCTAGAAATGAAACACTGGCTTAAATAAGTAAATTTCTCAACTACACTGGATAAATTGCAAGTCCTTAACATACAATTCCATCATCTCTGGCTTCCCATATCTCAAAAACCTATTAAACTAATAGAAGAGAATTAAAGATAGAGCTGAAATACTTTAGCAAGCACAGGAATTGGCAGACAGTTTGGAAAAGGGGAAAAAAATATCCTGAAGCTATTCTTGGAAATCTTAATTAAAATTGGCTGGTGCTCACCTAATGGTGGTCAGACTTTCAGCATTGTCTTAACTTCCCATTGCTAGTACTATGAATCAAAATGCCAAAGTTTTCTGAACTGGTCTTTCAAAGCTGGAATTAGTCATTTATAGCTGAATACAAGGTAAAGATGTTAACATTGATAAAGATGTATTCAGGGTTTTGAGCAATAACCATGTAGGAAAAAAAACATTTACCCACCCCAAACAAATAACTTAAACACAGATTTGTTTATCAAGCTGCACAAATCCTGAAAACCTCCACTTTGTCCTCAACTATCTCAGCATGTGGGCAGACTAACGGATGTAACTCTTCAACTCATGCTGCAGAGGCTGATGCAGGAGATGCAAAGAGCTTGGTCACGTAAGTCCTGGGAAACAGAACTGAAGTATAGCTCAAGACACAATAGATGAAATAATCCAAATAACCTCTAGATAAACATGCTGTTTCATCTGCCACTTCAGCAGCTCTCTGCAATACAGAAGGTCAGGACCAACAGAAGGTATATGACTTGAAATAACTAAACTGATCTAAAAAGTTACATAGCACAGTTAAGCAGAAGATTCTGACAGCTAAGGAGCGATACTCAGTCAACTCCGCCCAAGTCATAGTAGTTTAGGTAAAGAATTATTTTATTAAGAATTAAACCTTTACTGTAACAACTGTACTTTTACATTTTCCCCATCTACCCATTCCTTTCAGAAGACAGGAGTGGATTTCCAAAATTCACTTCCTAAACACCAGTGACAGCTTTTTTTATTACTTTATTGAAAGAACAAAGGTACACAATTGGAGAATATCCTTTTATACAGAATCACTGTACTTTTTTCCCGTTTGCTTGTGTGAGGATTAGAATTAATAGCAAAAAAGAAGACTCAGACAACACTGCCAATTAAAAAAAAAGGGCCAGGCACCAAGCCCATCTTCCTGAATATGGATAAACTTTGCTAGAGACAAGTGATTAGTGTAAGAGTAGTTGAATATCAAAAGGAACTGTAAGCACTCCAGAAGAGTGATACTCATAGAATTATAGACTATCCTGAGTTGAAAGGGCCCCACAACTCCTGGCCCTGCACAGGACAACACCAAGAATCACACCATGTGCCTGAGAGCATTGTTCTTGAACTGTGTCAGGCTTGGTGCTATGACCACTTCCCTGGGGAGCCTGTTCCAGTGCTCAAGAAAAACTTTATCTTTTCAGAGAAAAAAGTGGTTCTCTGGTTTGCTTGCTTTAACTCTAAAGTTATTTGTGTAGACAAAATTTATAGGGGAAGATTTGTAGGCTCTGAACTCTGGAAACAATCACCAATGATAGGCATTGTTATGCATAACCTTCAAGCAAAAAACAGATGTTCCCCATGCTGAACAGAAACAAACGTTGTTTGCTTTAATCCTCCTATATCCAACATCAGGGGGCAAAACCACGGGGACGTGGGGGAAGAAGGAGGGCAGGAGGAGTCCACAAAGCCTGCAGCTTCCATTGTTACATATCTCCTAACCTGAACATTTCCTTATAGCGCTTTCAAGAAGAACATTTCAATATGAATCAACAGAAACAGTTTCGCAAAGTAGGTCGTTGCTGCAGCAACCGGGCAGCTGTTTGGACTACTCCCTGCTACAATGACCTACTTTTCCAGTTACGTGTAACTGCTGTAGTAGATTCGAATATTCCTTCCCTATGGAGCCACTCCGAGAGGATTCCTGTACTACAGCTGAACTTCCTTCCTAACAGGGACAGAGAAAGGCTTCATTTGAGCAGGTACAAGCTGCGGGTCGGTTCTGCTCCTCTGTGTCATATTCAGAAGTGTCGATGGCTAAAGGTTACATGAAACCCAATATGTGCTCGGAGCTCAAAAAGTGCCACGGCAGCGTTCAGAGCCGGAGCAGCTGATAAAGAGTGGAAGGGGAAGGTGTGAAAAGGAACAGGCGCTCGTGAACAGCGTGTCCCCTGCCCTGCCAGACTCAACAGCTGGCACCAAACTTCGGCACAAACAGGCTGTTCCTGTACCACCATCCAAGCACGAGCTAATGGACACCATCCTTTATAACAGGTCTAAATAACATTAAAACTGCATAAAGGAAAAACCCTGGTGAATGGCAGGTAAAGCTTACATGTTTTTAAACCCTATTTAACCCTGCATGCGCTGGAGAGGGGAGACAAGAAGGTACCACAAAGGAAGAAATGTTGACAATTATATAATTTCCTGTTTACTGTTGCTGCTAAAACCAGCATTTTTCCTTACGACAAAGGAAAAAATGTCGCCTCAAACTAATGAAGGAAATAATTATCTCTGTAGAAATAAGACTACAAGACTTCAAACATCAATCACACTGACTTGTACTAAGGTATTTTTTGGTCAGTGTATTCAATCCCAAGTTCAAAAGCTTTCATTCAAGGTAAAGTTAAAGAGATAAGCTCAAGAAACAAACATTTCCAAGCAAAAGAAAACCCATTCCAAGAAAAGGCAGCTAGGAATTACCATATAGTACACCATAATTAAAACTCCAGTCAACAGAAAGCTTCCAACAGATAATACAGCTCATATGATGAAAGCAGAAAAACGAATATCACACAAAAAAAGCTCTCCAAACCTTACTTTACCTTAGGTATGCTTAAAATTCCTAAGTTTAGCAGGAAAAATACTGCAACTGGTGACCATATAATACTGTAAGTGGAAAAGTTTTTCGAATTTCCCACACACTTTCATTTGGGAACTAGCCACTTAGAATCACATAATTGTTCCCGAAAATCTCAATACCCCTCAAACAAAATCATTAAAAAAAAAAAAATCCAAAAAGCCCAAAAATTATTTTTACTTTATCACTGCACTTGACAAGCCATGGAGCAACATCTGCAAAGATAGGATTCTGGAAAAAAGACAGACTAATAGAAGAAAAAAAAGTGCGGAATTATGATGAGAAATAGACAAAGTTGCTGCTGAAAGAGCAACACATGATTACTTAGCAACACTTTTCCGTTTCAAAGTGTGACCTCCAATGCCAAAATCACAAGCTTCATTTTGCTGTCTCATATGGAAGCAGTAAAGAATTGGAGGAAAAATGTCTTCAAATAGGGCAAATGCAGCATTGCTTTGACAAACACAATGTTTCAGTGTTGGCACTGAAAAAGAGAGGTTGATGGAATTGCATTCAAAAGAATGCAAAAAGCCAAATTCTAAATTGTAAAAACAGAAACATCCACATTATCTCCCACAAACTCATTATTTGCTACATGATTTAGAAGAAAAAACAGACTTCTGCTGAAATAAGTACTCTTCGACAGCAAATATATTGGTAACTAGCTTACAGAAAGGAAATTTCAGCCAAGTAAAAATACCCTACTCACTGAAAAGCACCATGACTATATGATGAAAATTAATTTTACACAGGTCTCCTCAGGTTACAGAAGCCTTGAAACAAAAGGGGAAGATAGGAAGCAATTAAAGCAGAACTGTCAATATCACAGCAACTTTCAACCTTTTCCTTTGTCATAAACTGAAGAAACTACATGCTAAGAGATATTTCCAGGTCATACAAGTGAAAGAGTATGCCAGAGAAAAAAATAAAAAATTAAAACCTCTCATAGAGACCTTTACAGAAGCATTCATAGGATTTGGGAGATAGTGTGCAAGAGCAGTAAATAGCAAATAGTTACATTGTCTAAAAATAAACATGGATAAAGCACAGTAAACTAGACCTTACCAGGCCTGTCACCTACTGAATGAAGGAAAGTCACAGGAATTATCCCTAGGCAACACAAATAAAACAAATAATTCAGATGCCATCCTTGGCTTGATCACTCTCATTAAGACTTGGATGGCTTCAACTTTTTCAGTTCACTAATAGCAAGACTTACAAAGAAAAAAACTGAAATGCAACCTGCTCCCCCCCAAAGACCCTTCTGAAACCTGGATGGCAAAAATTACTGTGTAGAATATTTTGTTTAAATGCACGTCTCAGTTTTGCCAATGTAGTCATGCTTCTCCCATGAGACAGGAAAAAGGGAAAAATATTAGGTAATCTCTGCTAAAAGCCACAATGTTTTCTTCAATTTTAAGACTTTAGAAAATAATGAGCTTGTTTAGTCACTAGAATGTAAAGTATGAAGGAGAAAGAATGAAAAAAAAAACAAAAAACAAAAAACCACTTGATGTCACAGGATTTACAGACAGAAAATTTCAAAGCAGAGGAAACTCTACAGAGAATATAGCAAAGACAACATTTAGTCCATTCTTCAATAAATCCAATATATTAGAAATCAAGCAACTAGCTATTTTCAACACCAGTTGCTCTATAAAATGCTGTATCACAATTCTCTGTACACTTCCCCAGTACTTCAGAAATGCACAGATTGTGAAATTGAGATAAGTTTGCTATGGTGTTCTGTATCTTTAGTGCACAGCAAAATGCAACCATTCAGAGCATGACCATGTTTTATGAACTATCCAAGGCATGAAGTAACAAGCAGCCTACATGAACAAGTTGCCTATTTATTTATTTCTCTGTCTGATACAAATTACCCTCCTATTTCTGTTTTTTCAATCACTTTTTCTCTCTCTCAATTGCAGCACAGTTTACCCCTCACCGACAAGGTCAGTAGAACACTGGCATTGAGAAACCAAAAAACAAAAAACAACAACAAAAAACCAAAACTAAAACAAAAATAAAAAACTGCAAGCACTGAACTTCACAGGTTCTTTACTATAAAAAAATAAAGCATTTCTTAGATCATGGATTTCATACTTTAGATAGATAACAGGTAGAAAAATCCAAGTTTTCCTTACAGGAATTGCTCCTAAGTAACTTGTACTGTAGATATTTCATCTTGATCACTGAAGAATTAATAATATATATTCATGCTTCACAACTTCCTCATTTGAGCTTAAATAGAATTTTTTCAAAATTTCTGGTGTTAATTCAGAAGGGATAAGGGTTTGTATTCTGAAAGTGTAGAAACCTTCAGTGCAAGAATTTTACAGCCTTTACTTTTCGTGTCTGTGAAACAGCCACAAACATACAGATGTTAAAGGAGGAATGCATGAGAATGAACAGGAAGGGAAATGCAGAGAAGAAAGGCATGAGAGCAAACAAGAAGGGAAATGCTTTTCTATGAATTAAGAAACACTGAAATAAATTTCTCAAACAGGTCCAGAAAATTTCTCCACTTTAGCTGTAGGAGGAAGTAATGTATAAACAAAAGCTCAGGTGTACATCACATGTCTGGTAATAGAGAAATTAGATTTCCAAGACACATCCTAACCAATGTGCAATGGAAGAAATCCCTTCTATCTCTGAACAAACTGAACAGGTTTTATCTTATTGCAAAAAAAAAGTTGTTGCACTAGCACTTTTCAAAGATATTTTAAGTAACAATTTGACACCTGAATTTACTAATTTACTTCCGAAACCCTGAGTATTATGAAATTCTTATTTTCTACCAAGGTTTACCAACACTGAATTTTAGACTTTTCAAATATTAATGCAAATTAAAAATAAATAGTAAAAAAAAATAAATTTAAGTACAGAATTTACCAAAAAAACTCCATATTTTAGGAAGCTCCGTTCACTGCAGCTCACCTACTATCTAAACTAATGGTAACAAAGCTCATGTGTTGGTTTTTATTATCTCCACTGGTAACTGGAATGCACTCCAATTTTTAACTGTTCCAAGAGTATAGATACTCATACAGATTTTTGCCACAGCCATCTCCACTTACACACTTGAAAGAGAACACTGAAATATTGACTTGTCTTTTCCAGTCTATCCTTCACTTCCACTGAAGCTTTATTCCCTTATAAAAAATCATTTACACTCACAAAACTCCAAAGCAGTGAAAGCAAATGCTTTATGGTGACCTGAAAAACAAATGGAAGCTTCAGGCTTAGAAGAAAACTGCAATTATAACTCACCTCTTGACCTAGATTGCAAAGAATGTGAAAGCCAAAAGTACACAGAACCACATAAACTAACCTTGTTCCATGTTAAACTAAGAGTTCTGAGAAATCTAAGTGAAATGTATTGCACTAAAACAAGATGAAGTTCTTACCCTGATAAACAAATCCAGTCCTTTCCTAGGGAAAACCAAAGGTATGGCTATTAAATCTGCTAAAATGTGATAAGCAAACTACTAAGCCCATGGAACACAAAGGCACATACTCTTACACTACTTACACAACTCACTCATGCCAAGCTGACTTTTGCCTTTTTAGGTCACTATGGCAAAGTCACAAAATTCCCTAAAGCAAAGGGTTTCTTTTAGTGTGCAAATTCATAACATCACAGACTTTAGTGTAACTTCTGCACTGAAAAAATGGCCGACTTTGCTGGCAGCTTGACCTTCCTCCTATCACAGGTTATATAACTAACCTGAAAACTTGCCAGGCACTGAGACACAGTATGGGAAAGAACCACTTCTGAAAATAAAGGCTTTCATGCTGTAGATAAACTGCTAGAAACTGAAAAGTTCAGGCAGTGCACAATGATAAGGCTTTTCTGCAATATTTGCATAATATATTTAAAGAGTAGCTTCCATTGGTTGGATAAAGACATTTTCCCAAACTGGAGTAAAATATATTTTATTGTATTAAAATGGCCAAAAGTGAATAATAACATAAAATAACTTGCTTTGAAAAATTGATGCAAAATTCACTGACACTGCCACATACTGATCAGTTAAGAAAAAGTCTGTCTTCTTGATTGCCTAAAAAAGCTGCTTTCTCATTCATCACAGATGGTGTTTGTTAGGAGTTATCACCCTCCTTGTTTGTGACCAGAGCAGGAAACACTAAGGTGTGGACAGATTACCTTGCCCTACTCACATAAAGAATGTGATCTATTGATACTTCTGTAAAATATAACAAAAATAGATTACTGGTCCCAAGAGAAGGAAGACTAAAAAAATCCTATGGACTTGTTTCAAAACCACATTTGTCCCTTAATACTCAAAGGCCATAAACTATTACATATCAAGAACACTTGACAAGATCTTCTCTGGACATCCTCAAACCTGGAGATTAGTGATGTAAAACCAGGCATCTAAACAATCAAAATTTCTTAACCTGAGGAATTAAGGCTCCTTCAAGATCAACCCTGGAGTCAAAACTCAGATTGTATAGATGCTCACTATAATTTTTCTGGTCTATAGTAACTGCTATTTGGAAAAACCAACTTATTGAGCACAATTCAATTTGCAATACCACCTGCTCCCTCCACACCAACCAGTGCAGTTTTCTTGTCCAATTGAATAGTAGTTACATTACAGAATCTGGTGATACAAGATCATTCACTAAAATAAGGAAACAAGCACAGTGTAATTTCTCAGCTAGCAGGCTTATTTCTCACATTCTGACAGTTTGACAAAAAAGAAACTGCATCTTTTCCCAGCACAATACTTATTTTCAGCAATATCATTTCAAAGGGTGTCAACAAATGGCAAGCCACAGAAGAAATCAATAATCCCCTTCCAAAAAAACACCTGGTGGCTACAGCAGACATGAGCAATGCAGGCCAAGAGTGATATGACCACTGTAATCTGACTCAAATCTATACTGGCACTGAAAGAAATGGTACGTGCCCTTCCCACTCTTTGCTTCTTCACTACTACTACAGTGACCTTTTTGCTGGCACAATCTACCAGAGAGCTAATCCCACCAAAACTGGCAATTAATCTCTTTTGGACAGATTGATGAGCTAAACTGGCTCACCACAGGGTTGTGTGCTATCATAAAAGGGTGGAACCAACTCTTTCATCAACAGTGCAGGATTAAACCCATGAGGACATACGTCAGTGTGCTTCAATGACGTACTTTGTAAATCATAGGGCTAGATCACATAACAAATTATAGAGGGAGTTGCTGAATTGGATACACTTTTGGGGTAAAAAATGGTTTTTGTGGAAGAGAACAGGTGAGCAGCCTAGGGGTGTGGCACTGAAGGGTTTCTTCAATCCAACTAAGGGTACCACAGAGCTCCCATCTGAAAATGCCACTTCTGGAAACAAGCTACAGACCTGCCACAGATCAATCACCCTCCATTTAATGGGCTGAGTGAACAGAAGCGCTCCAAGTGGCACAAACCACTTTAGAGCTGAAGCCACTCATTAGAGGGTATGCTGGGTTGTACTGAGTTTCCATGGCCACAAGTCAAGGTTTCAGGGGGCTACAAGGATGGCTTGCTGTGAGAAGCTGCTGGAAGCTTTCCATCTGTCTTTCCAGGTCAATCCCAGACAGCTCCAATACAGACCTGCTGCAGGCCAAGGTAGCACCTCTGGGATAATGTATCTGACAGGAGGAAAACATTGCTCAGGAGGCATCGAATCCAGAGAGAAATGAGAATATGCAAGAGAAAGAACACTGCAAACTCCTAAGTCAGGGAAGAAGGAGGGGGAGGACACACTCCAGTCTCCTGAGCAGAGAGTCCCCTGCAGCCTGTAGTGAAGGCCACTGAGAAGAAGGCTGTTCACCTACAGCCCATGAAGGACCATAGTGGAGAAAATCTGAGTATGAAGAGTCCTTCCCCTGAGGAAAAAGCAGCAGAGACACCATCTGATGAACTGACCAAAACCTCAATTCCCCATCCTTCTCTGTTCTTTGGAGATAGGAGGTTGAGAAAATGGAAGTGAAGTTGAACCCAGAAAGAAGGGAGGGGTGGGAAGAAGGTGCTTTAAGAATTTAGTTTATTTTCAGTTACCCTATTCTGAATTCATTGGTAATAAATTAATTCATTTTCCCCATGATGGTAATGGCTAAGTGATCTCTCCTTGTCCTTATCTTGACTCACAAGCTTCTTGTTGTATTTTCTACTCCCTGTGTAACTGAGGGGAATGATGGAGTGCCTTTGGTGGGCTTCATGTTAAATATTTCATAAATCAAATAGATTTTCATTCTAAGCGCTACACAATAAAAACAAACTTAAAGGGATGTTTTCATCAGGGAAGTCATGAATATTTCTGTGCATTCCTTTTTACATACTAAGCACGTCACCAAAAATTAATGAAGTATAATACACAAATTTTGTTTGCCTGAATTACACATATGAAACTCAAATCACTCAGATTAATTCTATTGACAACCTTTTTCCACCAATCCCCCATCCAACAAATACATCTCTCTTGGACAAATCATACCTATGTAAGCTGAAACTCTAAGTATATTTTCAAAACCAGATGCACAGAATAGCAAAATTTAACAGATACCACAGAAAGATGTCTAAGTATTATTTTTTAACAAGTGCCTATTTCTGTGTTTTAATTTTTTATTTGCTTGGAATTTGTGTGGAAAAAAAAAATCACCTTTTTTCTCTCTCCGAAGTCAATACCACCATCTGCTGTAATAGCAGCAGCTAACTTTGAAGGATGTTGAACACATCAATATTCTCACAAACTCTAAGAGAAATACAAAACAAATTCTATTGCTCTTATTTTAAAAGTGAAATCTGTTCTCTTCAGGAATGATTAAGAAAAAATAAGAAATATGAGGATTGGCAAGATTAGACTACCTATCATTATAAAATCAGCTGTTGCACACCAGTGTTTTAACTAGCATATCAAAGACAGACATAAATACTCAAAAGACAAACTAAAAGAGGTAAATTATTACCTAAATTAAATCCTTATTCAGCAACTAACAGAATGTTTGCATTTCTTTTCAGATATTGTGATCAACTGCCACTCTGTCCTAAAAACAGGGCTAAATGAAGTTCTCCCCTAGGTGATGTTGTTAAGCATGATATCCCATCCTCCTTAATATGGAAAAGTCTTCGAGAACATAGGAACACATTTTTTCAGAAGTAGGTAATGGTTACTTGTTGGAGTATGCAAGTTACATTCTTTGCCTGCTTTGTTGACACAATTAGATACAAGCTAATTCCGGTGCCCAACTTTTAAGGGCAACTGACAAAATTTTAAGAGAGCCTTAGTGTGATTTTAGCATTTGGCATCTCCTTCCACCATTTCTCCATTACCTTTTACTGCACCATGTAACTTCTCTCTCTCAAGTGTTGTTCTGTGAACAACACTGTGAACTCATCCCATAGAAAAAGCATATTTCAATGAAAACACATCTTGATTTATCTGACAGCTTGAAAAAAGGAACAATAAGGAGAAACAGATCAGAACCAGAAAAAAAAATGAAGTGAGCTGAGGGAGGTCCTGGCATTTGTTACGTAGCACTCACGAATTTAGAACAGGTAGGCTGAATGCCAGGAGAAAGGAGGTCAGTAAGACCATGTGACTGCTTAGTAATTAGACTTGCTCAATAGTGCAATTACACAAAAATATTAGTTCCCGATTGTTACATGACTGTTTAAAGAGAAAAGTTAATTAGAAAGCACCAATTTATTAAAGGTTGCTATTTACCAGATTTAACACACATTTGTTAACATAAACTGTAACTGGTGACCCTGCAGAGTGACAATATGCTAACAAGAAACTAAATCTCCTGGTTTCTTGTATTCTTTCACCATTTTTCCTTGTGTAGATTGTATTAGTCATAGTTTGACAGAGAAGACTTTTGCCCAGGGCACTAGGCCCACAAACACCTGGTGTCAATCAACTCAAATTAAGAAAGGACCACCATAAATTCACACCAGGAAGTTAAATTTGACTCACCTTCCCAATGCTGAAGGGCTTCTGCTCCTAGTCTCAAATAAATAGGTTTTGACTAATTCAACGTCCTACTCAACAGGCACATAAGCAACGACTTTGCTCATAGTCATCAAGTGAAAAAGAATATAAAATGTTTCATTATTAAATATAAGTGCCAAATGAGACTGGCAAACCAAAAAACTGCATCATAGATCTTGTGCATACCTATTGGGAATGCACGTGTCTGCACTGGTTAAAAACATCTCATTAAAACCACTGGAATCTAAAGTGGACTTATACCAAACTAGTAACTGTCCATTTAAATAAATATTTATTGAGAAGAACTGTAATAAACATACAGCTTTAGCAGCCAGTTATTCCATAAAGCTATTGTACTTTTAAACTTAAAAAAACCCTGATGATCTCACTAAACCAGGCTATGCAGGCAGCAAAATTTCCTACTCAAATCCATGTGCAGTGTGTGCCAGATTGTTGGAAGTGCTTTGGACAGGGGCGTTGAAATCTACCCCAAACTCAGTCTCTCTAACCAGCAACTAAAACCAGGCATTTTTCTTCAAATGCAAAATGCAGTGGAAGGACTAGTTGCCTTCTGAAACACTCTTAAAGTAAACCAACCAGCAATATATCACACACAAATGTACTCAAGGACTATTAGCTAATAATCATATTACACAGTCATTGAAGAACCAGGCCAATAGCACTCAAGAGACATGAACTTCCTCCTGCTGGAATCAAAGTTCACATCTGTCTATCATTCACTAGCTCAGAGAATACAACCAAAAATTGCACACCATTTCAATTGCAGGGCACATTAGAGACTAATGAAGTATTCTTAAGACATGTGATTTCCTTAACACTTAGACTGGTGCCAATTGTCCACATCCTTTTAAAACATAAGTAGCTGTTCATATTTCATTCACAAAATTAAGACCTCTGAGATTCTTCAGGAACTCAGAATGTTAATCAAAAAAACATATACCTTCAAAGCAAGAGACATTTAAAAGTCTCTTATAAATGTACATCATAAATCTCAGATAAGGGAAGTATCTAACAGTTATTTGTAAGTTATTTTTGTCAGTGAAAATGAAATAACCATCAAGTTAAAGTTCACAGAAAACATCTTTAGTATTTCTAGCTCTTGAAAATAAGAAGATTGTAAGGAAAACCTCTCAAAAGATGAAAAAAAAAAATAGAAACCCAAAACCTCCAAAGGTAAGTTACCTGGTTGGTAAAGTATAAGCTAGGATACAAATTATTAAATCTGAAAGGAATAATGCTTCAACTAAAGGCAACTGAAACCTGAAATTTCTAAGCTTTGTCATTATTCTATGACGTAGTGTTAAGTTTCATTGTGCATGTTCCATAACTAGGCAACTTTTCTACATTGTAGTCTTGGCAGGCTAAGTTCACTAGCATTTCAAGTTCCTGACATTGGAGGAACAGATGATATACAAACTTTACTGCATTACAAACCATTTTACAAGGGTAACAACTTTCAGATTTCTAGTGATGTTTTAACTAATCTCACATGACGAGCATACACAGAAGTCCTATTAACCTATGCCTCACTATGGCACACATTTAGCATGCAAGCGTCAGTCACAGCTCCACGGTAAAGTTCATTTTTATATCGGGTAGGAGAATTACAACTGGCTTGACAGTGCTGGAACAAATCTGCACGCTCCAGAAAGGGACATGCACACCAAGCCAGCCAGAGTTCAAGAAGCATTTAGACAACGCTCTCAGGCACACAGTGGTTTTCTTGGGGCTGTTCTATGCAGGACCAGGAGTTGGACTCCATGATCCTCATAGGTCACTTCCAACTCGGGATATTTTGTGATACCCTTCCGTACAGAAACGCTACTCTGAAAAAAGTACTTCTGAGCTAAGAGAGCAGCTTCACAGTTTCTCCAGGACCGGAATCGCCCTGGGGTTCCCGACTGCCCAGAGTTCCTGAGATGGTGCAAGCCCTCCGGGCTGCTTCCCGCAGGGTTTGCCGCCCGGCAGCAACCCCGCTCTGAGCTCCAGCGCTCGGCACTCAACCGCCGCCCTCGGGAGTGAGAACAAGCGTCCCCCTTCCCGGGAAGCCACAGCCCACCGCCCCACACTCTGCCGCAGGCTTCCCGGTTCTTTCTTCCCCGTCCCTCCCACGTGCGCCGCGGGAGCCGCAGCCCGGGCCGGCGCTGGGCTGGATATGTAACACCGCCGGGCCCGCGGGGAGGGCGAGCGGCCGAGGGAAGCCGGGGCTGGCGGCGGCCCAATCGGGCGCGGAGGGGAGGGGATGGTGAGGAGGCAGCATGACCGAATACATAACGCGGGGATTAGGGCCCCCACAGCGCCCCGCACTCACCGCCACCTGTTGATGCCCACGTTGGAGGAGCCGGCGAACCAGGGGTCCAGGATGTAGACGCAGCGCACCGTGTCGGCGCCCTGGATGCATTCCCGCAGCGCCGGGTTGTCGTGGAGCCGCAGCCCCTTGCGGAACCAGTGTACGGCGTTCACCCCCATGCCGGGTGCGGGCGCTCAGCGGGAACCGCCGCCGCCCGCGGGGCCGCTCATGGCCCGGCCNCCGCCACCCCCTTCGGCTCGGCGCGGCGGGACCCGGATGAGCACGGGGCCGCGAGGCGGCTCTTGGTGGCGCCGCTTCCGCCGGGAGGCGTAGCCGCGCGCGCGCCCCCGAGTCTGTTATGTATGGGTTCCCGCGCGCGCCCGCGCCGCTCCCGTCACCCGCCCGTCCCCGGTCCGTGCCCAGCGGTCCCACCGCACCCGGCCCCATCCCGCGGGAAACAGGCGGGGCGCTTATATAAGCGTGTGCGTAGGGAGTATCTGCTGGCTTATCGGAGCTCCGGAGAGCCCCTCCGACCCTGACGCTTCTGTGACGCGGGCCGACGGCTCGTTGCTGCCCGGTGCCGTCGGGGGGTGTTGGTCAAAAGGACCCCCCGG
>VXBI01013937.1:476013-497563 GCA_013397375.1 Toxostoma redivivum | reverse complement strand
CGGCGGGAGCGGCACTCGGGTCGGAACGGGCCTGCAGCCGCTGTTCCCGTGCTGGCTGCGGGAGAACATCCGGCTCCTGCCTCTCCGCCCCCAAGCGGAGTCCAAAGGGTGGGAAAGGGCGGTCCAGGTGGCCGGGCTGTGAGAGCAGGCTGTGATGGAGACGCTTGTTTTCTCTGTGCTCAAAGTGCCACCACGTAATGACCAGTGGTTTAAATAGTGCGGTGCGTCCTTAAGCACTTCTCAAATGTCTTTCCTTTCCTGGATGTAAGAAAAAGCTTTTTCCCCATGAGGACAGTTGAGCAGTAGAACAGGTAACCCAGAGGCCGGCTGGGCTCCATCCATAGAGGTTTTAAAGACCTCACTGGACAAAGCAGCCTGGATCCTGCAGACCCTGCTTTGCGCTCTTGAGGTCCCTTCAAACCTGTTTTAGCCTAGGATCCTCTATATTTTTTCTAGAAAGCTTTATGTTGGCCTAGCATATATTTTGTAATCCTTTATCTCATTTCTACCACTAATGCAAAGCAGGGATTCATTTTTTTAAGTGCGGAAATGTGACCATTTACTGCGCATTAATCTACAAAACTGCTACCTATCACAACCCAGATTCCTTCACAAACCGTTCAAACCCTGTCTACACTCCTTTTCTAGGTAGATACCTACTCTTCTTGGTTCACTCAAAGTTCAGTCTAGGCATTCAGTAGTTTCATTTAATTCTTTACAGCCTACTAAGTTTCCTATAATGAGAATGGTAGTGGTCAGGCAGTCATACTGTTGCCCTCTTTACAAAAGATTTTGTGAACAATCCAGCATGAGTAAAAGTTTGGGTTTGCTAATTTTCAAAAAGTGATACTTGATTCTCAAAACACACATTCAGAAATTCACATGAGGGATAAATCAATCAGTTGATCCTTGTATCTATTTCCTATAGAAGATATACATAGAAGTCTCATTAAGTAATAAAATTTACAGCATCCCTTTACTCTGTATATTCAGGTTTCTGCAAGTGTGCTAGCAAGCAGGATCACAGGTAACTTTGACATTAGCTCACTTCCTTATTGCTGTTCTAACACTTGGTGGTGAGAGGGTGCTGCTGGCAGTGAGAGCAAGCATCTTATCTGAGCTGGCTGGGTTTTTTTTTTTAATCTCTCAATTGCTTTACAATCCCCACAGCAATCTAAGTACATGAAAACTTACAGTAGGGTCCTGCACATTGGAACATGCTTTAGATCCAACAAGATCTTTAAGAGAACTCTGAACCCTTGAAAGCAGTTACATACCCTGGAAATATAAGTCATCTATGGACTTGGAAATTATATCTCAGATCTTGGTTTCTATAGAACACCATGACATTCAAATTTATTCATGTTATTCACATGTTGTATTTTGCATAGGGCTTTTTTACAAGGGCTCCTGAGTACCCCAGACAAATGAATTTTGGCAAATAAACTTTTCCTTTCTTTTATGATCCTCACTAACAACAGGGAAAATTGACTATGATCCCAGATATTTTTAGAAAATGTAAAGCTTCTTTTAAATGAATGCAACAACCATTCCCATGTCAGATTTTAGAAGAGCACAATTTACTGTATTAGAATTTTTTAAAGTTCTGTAATAGTAAAAATTAGTGTTTTAAGGGACCGCATTACTCACAAGGCAATTTTGTTTGACAGTAGGATTACGCATTAAAGTAGAAATAAGTCATGGTTGTTTTTCCAGTTTGTACTTTGGAAATATTATTTGACATCCCAAACAATTTTTACAATTCAGTTTGCTGGCTGCTTCTAGTTAAGCTGAAGCATTAATGAAGAAAACCCTGATCCTTCAGAGATTTGCTTATTCTGACTGGACCCACTGAACTCAGCAGAACTACTCAGAGTGCTCAGACAGAGGCGGTTGTGTCACTCCTGTGGAAGTTTAGTTTGCAGTCACTTTTTCAGGACATGGAAAGGTCAGCACACAAAACATGTGACTTACCTACACTTCCAGTACTTCCAGTGCTTTTGGGGTTACTGGGAAATGTCACTTGTTCTGTTGTGGGGCTTGGGACAGCACTTCTGAAGTCACAAAGTATATGAAAACAAAACCATCAGCCTTGAGGTTCTGACACAAGAAGCGCATTAGGCAATTGGTTTTGCCTTAGAGGTGTGAAATAATACTAAAGAACAAGTTATCAATAAACAGTTTCTGTTAATAACATAAGCATGCATATAGGAAATTATGTCATATTCTGTTAGTTTATGATGTAGTAACATAACAGTAGTCCATCTCAGATGCAGAAAAAAAAGCAATCTAAAAGCAAAGGTACTCTTTCTTGGGACAAAAGACTTCCCTCTAGAAAATATTTAACCTTACCTGGCAACTAAAAAGAGGACTTACCACTTACATGCTCTAAACAAGCCACATATTTTCTTAGAAGATGGGCTATAAGGAAAATTCTAGGGTTCTTGTGCAGTTGTGCAATAGGTATCTTGGTCTGTTAGATAGGAGATTAGACTGCATGATCATAACAGTATTTTCTCTCTCTCTCAAAAAAAAAAAAATCCAAACAAAAAAAAACCACAAAACCAATAAAAAAACCCCAACGAAAAGTAATTTAACAATGATCAGGCAGGTACTTTTTGAAGCATGCTGTACTTAGGGAGAGGTGAAAGCAGCTGTCCAAATGTTCTCACTTTCAGTTTGAGCAGTTTTAAACATGTTACCAGCCGCAGCTATTCGCAGGAGTATTGCAGAGATCAGCAGTTCTCCCTTTCACAGTTGGTACTTCCAAGGGGTTGTTAGGAAAACACCCCCCGGGAAGTTAAAGATACACTCAATGGTATCTTTCTTTGACTGTTGAGGCTCCTTTGCCCCTGCAGAGCAGGTGACAGCAGATATGCTATTGGTGATAATTGGGCAGCCAGTTTGAGCAAAGGTGAGTTGTGGGGTTGGCCCTGTGGACTCCAGCACGGCCACACATCTATTCCACAAGGGCTCTGCCTACAGAAGAGACCTGGAGGCAGAAATAAAGCATTGGTGCAAGGAACAGTGGTAGCAAAGTAAGTGCTGGAAGAGGTAGGTGAAGGCCTGGAAATGTTACTGTGTACTTGCTTCCTCCCCCAAAATACCAGGGTGCTTATTCAAACTCAGTTAACACACTCAGCTGGTGAAAAATACTTATATAAAGGTTCATGTGATTTTTTTTTCTCCCTTCACTATATAAAGAATGATTTAAAAATGAAGTTATATTACAAACTGCTGCTGAAGCAGCACTGCGTGGTGGGTCTGACACATTAAAGAACAACTCACACTCCAAATAGTGCTTGAGAAGTTAAAGCAAATACATTCATAAAAACTAAGAAAGATATTTAAGCTGCCCTTTTTGTTAATTTAGTGGGACTGCTGTCAAATGAAATCGTATGAATCATTTTTCTCATACAGTGTGAGTGATCTGTGATGCAGTAGCAATATTAGCTACAAGAAATGGCTGACAGTTTGGAGCTTGTACGACTGCAGGCATTGATGTAGACAGAGCACTGCCCCACACCAGGTCTGTTGCATTCATGTTACTGTTCCAGTGATATATCCATCAGAACATTAACCTTTCAAAAAGAGTCTTTCCCCCTGCTTTCATGTGAAAGCTGGATTTTGCACTAATAACAAAAACCACTCTGGAGAGTAATTTTTTATGCCAGTTCTGTCTAAACATCAATGATTCTGATCATTAACTCGTTCCTTAAATGTGTTTTCTTACAGTTGTTGTGTCTCTGACTTCCATGATGTTGAGAGGAGTTGCTCACAGTGCAAAAGACACATTCACTCTTGTGTTGACAAGATCTCAGAGCTGTAACTCGGGACTGAAGTTTTCATCAGTATGGCCTGACATAACAAACAGAAGCTTCCTAACACATTCCAGTTACACAACCGATACAAAGTCAAGAGAGGAAAATAAAAAAACCCTTGAGAATCTCTACAGTTTGTCAGTTGACATCACGAAGATACGCAGAGTGAAGGAATGGGTCCTTCTCCAGGATGTGACCTATGTTAAAGAAATTGCTGGTATCTTACAGGAAATGGGAGCAGATGAGACCACTGTGGCCAACATTATAGAACGCTGCCCTGAGGCAATTCTCCACACCCCAGCAGAGGTAAATTCTCAAAGAGCTTTATGGCAATTAGTATGCCAGAATGAAAGACAGCTGATTAAACTAATAGAGCAATTTCCAGAGTCTTTTTTTACTACTGAGTATCAGCAGAACCAGAAGGCAAACATACTGTTTTTTCAAGAACTGGGACTTAAGAATAATATAATTACCAGGTTCTTAACAAGTGCATCCAATATTTTTTATAACCCTGTTGAGAAAAACAAAAATGTGATAGAGACATTACAAAGAAGTTATTTAAATTTAGGAGGTTCTGAAGCAAATATGAAGATCTGGATACTGAAGCTATTGAGCCAAAATCCATTTATTTTATTAAATACTTCCACCACAATCCAGGAGAACTTGGAATTTCTCCAAAAGAATAATTTCACTGACCAGGAAGTTCTACAGCTGCTGTCCAAACTTAAAGGCTTCATTTTTCAACTTAATTCTACCACTATGCAGAAAAGTATACTTTTCTCCAAAAATATCTTTAAGTGCAGTGATCAAGAACTGAAACAACTAGTGCTGAAATGCCCAGCCCTTCTCTACTATTCTGTTCCAGTTTTGGAAGAAAGACTTGAAGGACTACTGAAGGAAGGAATTTCTATAGCACAGATTAGAGAGACACCAATGGTGCTGGAGTTGACAACACAAATTGTTCAGTACCGAATTAAAAAGCTCTCTGCATTAGGATACGATATAAAGAGTGGAAATCTAGAAAGCCTGAGTGGTACAAAAAAAGATTTTGAAGTCACTTATGGTAAGATACAATCAAAGAAGGAGAGACCAATTTTTAATCCTGTTGCTCCTCTACATATTGAAGATTAATTTGAATGCTGTACTTCCAAGTTATGCAAAAGCAAATTAAAAGGGAAGTTGGTTCTTTGAGATGGAACAAAAGCAATCTTAACCAGACTGTAGCCTTACACTGTACTGTGTCCAGGAGGGGGTCTTAGGCACAACTTCATTATACAATTGTAATATTCTACTGCTTTCAAATAATATGACAGAAGTTACGGTTATGATAAAGGTTGCTTTTTTCTAAGAGTACCTCAGATGTGGTATTTTCTTACTTGACAGGGCATTAACTGCCTTAGATTTTTAGCTCTGTCACTGCAGTCCAGCCTGTGGTAGTGATTAGCACAATTGTTATCTGAGGAAGACAAAAAGAGAATTATTTTTCCAGCAGTGTTCATCAATTGGCTGGTTCACTGTCTTCAGGAAATGCTCTTGGAGTTCTTTTCCTTAATGCTGAAGTAGCTCTAGCTCCTGGATCCTGACTTGCAACAGACTTGATTTCTTGGACAGCAAAGCCCTGTCCTGAGAACAGGGGCTGGACATAATATTTTTTTATTCATTGACTGCCACAGTGAGACCCTAGTATGTTTGTGTACGAACCATAACGCAAAGAAACTACAAGATGATAACCTTTATATTTCTGAGACTTCAAAATTTACTTTTTTTTTCAAATGGTTTGGGAGAGGAGGAAATACATTTTTTGCTATTGTATAGTTCTTAATCCCTTCTAGCAAGGTTTGAGGACAAGAAACATAAGGGAGAGACTCAAGTCTCAAATGATGGTAGGACAAAAGAGAAAGTCATGCTTCTCTATTAGGTGCAACAAAACTAGTCTGTAAACCACTGGTGATTAAACATGACTACCAGATTTGCTAACAGCTGCAACAGTTTCTAAATATATGGGTAGCACTGCTTCTCAGATAACACCATATGACAACTGGTGAGAAGTGCTGTCTTTCAAAATAGCAACTATCAGACAGCACTTAGGTCCTCATGGGATTTGATTTCTTCTCACTTATGGGCTGTGAACGATAATATAAAACAGTAGTATCACTGACAATCATCTCACTAGAATTAGGATCAGTGATTTTATTTCTCAGACTTTCCTAGGTAGCTATTCCACACATATTCCCTCTTGACAGCAGAATAAAAGCCAGCTACATAGCACCCTCACTCCAGGCATTCTTCAAGGTAATTTTTAACATACTTTTTGGCAGGCAAGTCCAGGCCTCCATTTCTTAAAATGTGGTTTGTAATTGCTGAAGAAAGTTGGTACTGAATTACTGGTCCAGAGGGTGGACCAAGATGATGCTGCAAGATGATGATTTTATATAGTCTGCCACGTTATCTGCTGTGCACTGGGGAAGGGCTGGGAACACCCGGTAGGAGCAGTGCCAAGATCTCAACAGCTGAAGGGCTTACACTGAGCACTCTGCAGATGAGTGCAGACGTACCAGGCGTTTCTGGGGGAAAATGCCACTCTTGCAGGAGCACATGTGACAGGGGCAGGAATTCGAGAAGGGTGTCTATGCTGACTCTTTCAAAACACATTATCACGCAGTATTAAAAATTCACAGAAACTTGCCTCACTTTCTGACAAAGTCTGTCTTTCCCTGCTCAGCTTAATAGCTGAGCACTCTGAGCAGACCACAGTATTTTCTGAATTCAAAAGCCTGCTGTTAACTGATCCAGAGACCTGATTGGTAGCTTAGGAGGAAAAGGAAACCAAGACATAGATTGGTGTTCCTCCTGAATATTTAGTTCTAGCATTTCTGCAGGTATCTGTTTTTACAAAGTTCTTGAAACAGCTTATTCCACTTAAATTATTTCCAGTGGCAACAGAACAGGAAAAGGATGCATGTCCTTAACTAAGTCAAAGCCTGAGTTATCACAAACTCGTTTTGTATTCTGAATGTTTCAATTTCTTTTCCCTTTTCAAAATAAAAGCATGAGCAGAAATGCTCTTCTCTACTAGCAGATGAAAATTCAGTCAATCCTTCATTCATAACTCTATCCTGCAACCTGTTTCTCTCTTCTTCACAGGATTCATTTACAATAAAACCTCAGGAAATCTCCCAGTCACCAAAACACTCTGTTGCTGAAATCCTCATCTTTTTTTACTCAGAGTGACTGTGGACCAGCCTTTGAGTAAGCCTTTCACTACCTAGCGAGCAGTCAGGCATACAAGCTGCCTTCATAAACATTTCCCCTTTCGAAACAGGGACTGGGAAAAGGAAAGTGAAATAAAGCCACCACAAAAACAATCCCAAAAGAAAAACCTCACTCCCCCAATAAATTTTAGTTCCATATTCCATTCAGCTTACTATGATCTTAAAACTGGGTATTCCCAAGCATCATTGACCAGGGGAAAAGAAAATTAGTGCAAAGCATGTTGTGCTGTGTCTGTGCACAGCTTACACGCTCAGGTTACAGCTTTTGTTAAGAGCTGGTTGGTGCTAACTAGATATAAAGAAAAGACATTCAGGAGCATGGTACTGTGGGAAGATTTATACCTAAGTATGCCTTTCTCCACAAAACTAAGGAAGCTTTCAAATGTCTCAAACAGCAACAATTTAATGTTTCACAGGTGCCATGACAGAATCGGAACAAGTTTTTAAGATGAAGCAAGTTTCATAAGTGAATGGAAAACACACAGGATATAGGACAGAGCTCTTCAAAAACGAAAACCATGTGCCATGTAAAAGTGTTTCAGTTACAAGACTCAAAGTAATAGCTACAAGATATGTTAAGAACAAAACAAAGTGTTGGCAACTCTTTACATATCTAATATTGCTTTATCTCAGACCATGCTTGTTTTGCTGCATGTTTCATAGTTTAACATTAAAGAATTTAATAAAAGAATGGGTATGACCAGTTCAACATTCCCATTTACAGAAAAACCATTAGGAAGAGTTTACTTGAGTGTCACAAATTATCACTGTGCTCCAAAGAGGTGACTCCCAAAGAGCTCAATGGCAGCACTTGGGGGATATTGCTACACTGGAAATTGCAGGGGAGAGGATAATACTAAATTATATGCTGCAGCAAGATTGCCTCTGATATCCAGGTTAGCTCATTTCTAGAGCTAACTGGTACCTCTAAACAATACTATATTCTATGCAATTTGCTTTAGACTATAAAAAAATAGTTAAGCCTTCCATTTGTTGCATCAACTTACCTCATTACATCCTTGCAGCAGATCAGAACCAAGCAGCTGGTGCATCTAACAGAAGGAGCAGATGCCATTTCTCGGGTTTTTGCTCTCCCCACCACCCCAAGTTCCCATGCTTACAAGTATCATGCTTCCAATATATAGTTTCTGATATAAAATAAAGTTGTTAAGAGTGCAGTTGAAGTACCAATGGCTCAGAGAGACTGGGTGACTATAGTACCCTAATTGAGACATGGTGTACTTTCAACACCCATGAACAGAGGACTGAGTTTGACACATGATGTTTCAGGTGTTTTTCATTTTTAAGAAGTCCTCCCCATATAACCTTCTAGTACAACCACAGCCACTGAAAAAGCAAGCGTACAAGCTCTCCATAGAAACACAAGTTTTTAGAAAATACTGCATACACAACATGAACAGATGCCTTCCATGGGCTTCTAAAGAGGTTACTTATTTGCAAAATCAGTAAACACATAAAAGACCACAAATAGTTTCTATTTTAAGGCAACCTCACACTGCCATTACAAGTGCATTTTGCCTCACATGCTGCAGAGGATGTACAGGTGTTCCCGTTTGAGGTGTCAACATTTGGAACCTGTCAGTATACAAATTACTTTAATCATGTTTTGTTGGGTTTTTTTTAAGGCCTCATCTACTGTTTTTGGTTTACTTTAAATAAAAGTATTGCATTTTACTCAAAAATCAAAGTGAAAAGTACAAGAAATGTAGTGAAAATTGCCTTGCATTTGCTTAAACAGAGCAAAAAGCTAACCTGGCGCATCACAGAGTTGAGAGAACAGCTTTGCTAGTTCTTCAGTGGTTTCCAGCTACACAAGAATTCCTAGCAAGTTAGACAGCTGTGCTAGATGACCACAAACAGCAGCTCAGTTTCCATAGGCCGTCATTTTTTCTAGTGTCTGTAAGAAGTTTATTAGAAGCAAGTTTTCACTTGCAGGAGATAGATGCATATCATCAAATACACCTGAGATGAAGCAATCATGTTTTCAGTAAAAACCAACAAAGTTTCAGATATCAGGATTTATAAAGAGCCTAAAGCTCATTCTGTAAACTGCACTGAAACGACAGGACAGTTCTTTACACAGCTTCACCTAGTAAAAAGAGATTTTCTTCTAATAAGGCATTAAGTTAGTTTACTCTTTATGATCTGTTCTACCACGTTGTTAAACTTTTTCACTTCTATCTCCCATTCTCATTTCCAATTTCTGCACACCTCCAGTCTCTTTACTCCAGTCTTCACTGGCAGAATGCAGTCAGGGATATTTACAGGCTGCCTGCAAATACAGGTTCATAACCAAGACTGGGTACATCCAACAGTGCTTTTACACAGCTGAAGGATCCTTAGCAGGAGGATGTGGAAACCACTGAGAACAGTAATAGGCATCTCATTGTATCGATGACATCACAGAGACTACCAAGTTTCTACATTCACATTTTAGTCCAAAACTGCAGAAGACATACAGTAAATGACTATTCAAATACATATTATTCCTTCAGATAAACTCACTTCTATAGTTATCAAGTGTAACATTTCACCAGATACAAAGCTTCAATCTAGGTTCTAATAAATCCTCATACGCTGTGCTAGCCAAGCTTCTTCTGTCCGTTTCAGATGAAATCGAGTTACTTGCACAACTCATTAGAAGAAAAAGTGTCTTAAGACACATGGCTTCTCATGGTCCCAATCTTAGCAGATTTTAATGCCACTGATGCAATATTCTGGAGAATTGAGTATGTCTCAGTTTTGGTTTTAGTCAGACTTGTCCTTTTTCTTTCCTGTTAAAGGCACTTTACTTGCAACAGCAGATCCTACAGCTGTAACACCTCCAGCTACAGCAGAAACACTTCCCTTGACTAGACCCACTCCCACAGAAGGCACAGATGTGACCGCTGTTTTGGTAATTTCCAAGCTCTTCCCTCCAATCCAAGCAACGCCCCCAATCGTGGCACCAACAGCTCCCTTTGTGACACTGAAGAGGCCACCAGTCACACGAGAAAGCATGCCAGCCTGCTGCTGCGGGTGGTCTTTGAGTGACCCTAAGGGAAGAAACAACAAGCAAATCAATCTCAGCACCAGAATTTAAGCATTTTCAAAAAAGAGTTACTCAAAAGTATTTACTTTTCTAGCCTAACAGCCACTGCACACAATCTATATTTACCTTGCAGACTGCTTTTCTTGGATGCTCATACAACACCTAGTTCCAAATAACAATAGGGAAACCAAGAAAAGAGCAAGTGGAACCACAGGGGACAGAGCTAAAGAATAAACAGACATGAAATAAAGAGATGAGGGAGTCAGGAGCAGAAAAAACTACTCTAGGAGGCAGCAGGAAAGAAAAAAGCAGCTCTAGATGCACAGGAGACCTTTGTCCAGCCCTGCCAACACACTGACTTTCCACAAATAATAAGAGAAACAAACAAACTTAATTTTTGTGTTTATCTTTTCCTTACTTCAGGCAGCCAGTGCTTTGACATCTACTCTGTTTCACAGGTGTAAATACAGAATGTGATGGCGTATAAATAACTTCTGGTAATGGCTGGCACATTCCATTTCCATCCTGTTTGCATTGTCCATGAGGTCTAGCAAACACCCAGTGCAGCAAAGTTTTATTGCCAGTTGATTTCTGTTCTAGGACACACATCCCTGGTCTCCTTTTTTTTCTAAAGAGTGTTTCCAAAGAGTACCAGATCATGCCTAAATCTAAGGAGATTGGCTCAGTCACTTAGACATAACATCAAGGTTGTGGGCTGATCCCCACATGGGCACTCCACGTAAGAGTTGGGCTTGATGATCCTTGTATGTATTTTCCAACTCAGAATATTCCGTGACTTATGGAGCGCTGAGAAAGTGACACAAGTTCCCTATCCAGGAGTTGGCTCTACCAGGCTATCTTGCAGCCAGCTTCCCACTGAAAGGAATCCAAGAACGAACAAGAGTTTGAATGAACTTAAGCTGCAGAAGTTGTTGCCACTTGCAAGGCAGAAAATACAGCATTAGAGTAGTACTACTCATAAAAAGCAGAAGCACAAAAGCTTCTTCCACACATTCTTTAAAGCCTTTGGGCATCAAGCTTGTTGAGCATGATTTGAACAAACTACAACTATTTCTATCTTTAGGAAAAATTGCAAATTGGTTTTGGAATTGAGCCTTTCCTCTAGGAAGTATTTTGGCAGCCTGTTCAGACAGATGATCTTGCCAGCATTGAAATGGTATCCTTCCATTCACATTTTATTATCTTTCTATGATGGTGTAAGTGTATCATGTATAAGGCCTTGCACAAATTCAAAGTGGGGTTGTTTTTCAAGGGTATTCCAATATTTTAACTGAACTTGTAAGGTTTGAAGAGTGCACATGAACCAGAACAAAAGGAAAAAGCCTCTTCAAGGATGGAGTTTACATTAAGATGAGCTGTGCTTCATTCTACTCCCTCTAATTACACCAACTTTCTCCATCTATTTAGACTTCATATTCAAACTAGTTATTGTCATACTGAAAGAAAACAATGTGCAGAAGAAAATAAGTCTTAGCTGCTCATAGATTTCAAATAAAACTTTGGAATAACCAGTGATGATCAAATTCTGCTGTAATGCTCTGAATCTGGAAAACCTAGTGAATATTCCAGGAAGATAAAAAATACCCACTTGTTTCACTGCCTTATTCAATAAAGAATCAGTTCCATTTTTCAGACCACTGTTCACTTTCTATACATGATATTTAACATGTATAAAACACAATCAAATTTTTAAGGCAAAAAAACCCCTAACAACTAAGCAAGCAAAACTCAGTCGCAAAAATTAGACTTGAAGATAACACATTAAGGTGTAGTTTCCAGTCAGGCGTTTGCTATCAGAAATGCTTCTGGGATCTTAATCCCAAAAGGGCAAGATGTTTTGTCCCCACATGATGCTACTGTAACAAGTATAACATAGCTGAAGAATTACTGTGCCATGAAAACCTATTTTTCCCTTTCATCTTCTTCTACTTGTGTTTCTTTCCTAATAGTTGTTAAGAATAGAATGAGCTACTCCAGTCCTTTCTGCTACAGTTAGTGGATAATACTGTCGTATTTACTGTCGTAAATGAAGTAAATTGTTTAGTTATACAACGTACAAAAGCTGAGGTGAAAAAAAACCTAGACCAACAGAGCTTTAAAGGGCCATTATAAACTGAAGAGCAATGAACCGAGAGGAATCATGACTCACCGACCTCTACATCCAACACATTTGGTTTTAAAGCAAGAGCAGACAGAACAGAGACAACCTATGTGCCAAGAATGGCTTTTGATTTAGTATGTTTCCAGTCACATTATGCAAACAGGACTCTGCTCAATCCTGCCAGTCCACAGCTTGGAAGAAATGCTGCTCATTTGCAACTGCATGTGCTCTGCAGATCTAATAATCAATTTATGGTTGGTCCAGGAGACCACGTCACTGCATTAACAAAGTCAAGTGCGTGCTTGTTTTTATGAAACCATGAGATTGTGAAGAGTTGGAACCACTGTTAACTGTATGACGGAAAACAGTCTCTAGAAGCACTAATGAAGTTCTATATATTCTTTAATACATCTTGCATAAAAGTCACATGCACTATGAACACAAAAATGAAGCTGGGCTCTTTCTGTCTCACAATGAATTGTAGAAATAAATGCCCATTAGACCAATTCATATCTCTGGAAACTAATCTGCAAATTAAGTCCTTCAGTAACTGCCCATCTTCCCAGTGATTTACAGGTACAGTTGTTTACCCAGTTATAGTCAGTGGCCTTTTTGTAATCAAGGTAATGCAGAAGTGAACAATAATCCAGGCCCATCTCATCCCAGGGTTGTTTTGTTTACTGTTATGTAAAAAAGTTAAAGTGTTCAGCTTGCAGATCCATTTTTTAAAAGAGAGAACTGTAATTTACCTCATATCATGAAAACTAATACGTACCTTCTGGTGGTTCATCATGGATTTCCTGTTGATTTTTGTCCATTTGATTCATTATTGCCTAAAAAAAAAGAGATTCACATTTGCTATACATCTTTTCTGGCAAAGCATAAACATAATCCATGAATCCAAAATCCAAGAAGATAAAGTTTGACAAAAAGAACTTCTTTTTCATTATTGGACAAGCTATCAAGTTCTATCAAATTGCTCCTATTTTTACTATCAGACTATGTTTTGGCATTCTTCAGCCAGACTCAATACTTAAAAAAGGAGCTCTCCAGCACGTCAGCAGGCTTGGTGAGAGCTGTCACACCACACCAAGTGCATCTCAAACCCAAAAAGCAATCAGGAAGACAGGAAGTAGGAAAACAAAACAGCTACTGCGATACAACAGCTTATGTTTAAGTACCGAAAAAAAAAGCCTAGTGATCGCAGAGGTGGTGGCCGCTAGAGAAACAACAGCAACAGGCCTGTGAGATCTGCTGGTACCAGAAAGCTGTTTAAAAACACCAAATCCTTGCAGCACAATTTGAACAAATGCCATGAAAACAAGATGAAGAACAGCAACAGAAACATATGATTTATCTTGTCACAGAACTGTATAAATGATGTGGTGATAGCAGCAGAACTAGACTGTTTTAACTCTACACAAACTTTCCAAAGGAAACATTTCAGGGAAGATTTCTTTACATCAGAAGCTGTTTCCTAGAGCAATTCTTCTAGAGCAGCAGTCCCTGACAGGGGAAGCACAGGAGAAAGCTCAAACAGGAGCTCTGCTTATAGAATTTTTCCTCTAGAGTAGAAGAAAGTAATAATCAGTTCAGGATTCCTTCCTGCTTTCCTCCCCCACCACAGCATGCCTTGATATTAAGTCCTGCCTCCTCCCCTGAGTCCTCCTGCTAGTCTTGCTTCCCCTTCTCAGCAAGCACCATGGTCAGAAAAAGGAAAAACAAGTCACATTACACCAGTCAGCATCCTTCTCTCTTTTTGCCAGTGACATCTTAGTTCCCTTCTTCTGCACAAGTCCTTAAATAATTTAATTTATTCCAGGAGTCAACAAGCACCAGAAAAATAATTACTGCTTCTCTTGCCATGATGCAGATCTCTCTGTACATGCTCTGGGTGAGAAAGCAGTGGCTGGGATCCAAAAAGGAATGTGGAGGCAGAAGCAGGTGGGAAGACTCATCTGGAAAACAAAAGCTAAAACCCTCACAGTATTATTATGAAGTTAGAACATCACACTAAAAACTGGCACCCACATACTAAATCATAGACCTTTGGATGAGAAGCAAGCCTAAACTGAATATTAAAGAGTCCTCCCAATCATTACTAAGGGTATCAGTTCAGGGCTCAGAAAACACAGGTATCTTCACACAAGAAGCTGAACATGAAAGCAAAAATACCTACTACCAAGATGGCCAGTTTGATGGAAATGCTGAAAAAGTGCCACTCAGAAGCCAGAAATGCAAACATGTTACCTAAGAAGTAGGAAAGTTTCATATGATATTCCAAGCTGAGAGGAAACCACAAAGATCCTATGTTCAACTCCTGGCCCTGCACAGGACAGCCCCAGGAGTCACGCCATGTATCTGAGAGCATTGTCCAAATGCTTCTTGAACTCTGTCAGGCTGGTGCTGTGACCACTGCCCTGGAGAGTCTGTTCCAGTGCCCAACCACACTCTGGGGGAGCCTTTTCCTAATATCCACCCTAAACTTCCCCTGACACAGCTTTATGCCATCCCCTTGGGTTCTGTCACTGGTCACAGAGGGAAGATATCAGTGTCTGCCCCCCTGCTTCCACTCGTGAGGAAGTTGTAGAGTAGCGACACAAAGTTGGGAAACTAAAACACACAAGGACTAAAAGACAATTTTAAGAAGTATCAATTATAGAACTCCTTGTTATTTTACTTAATCACAAATAAGGGGAAGAAAATTAAAAAAAAAAAGAACCTGACCAATCACAGGGAGCAATGGAGGCCAATCAGGTTTTGAGAAAAGATCTAATTCAGATACTTCGTGACTTCTTTGCATTCATCTAATGCAAGCTGGAAGAAATACAAGGTTATCATCCTCGCTATGTGAAGCTCCATGTAGGTTTGTTGCTCTTTTCCGTCTTGAAATAATATAAAGCACTGTAAGAAAGAGTAGACAGAAGAAACTGATAGGCCTGACATTATTCAATCAAAATATCTGTATCAAGATGAAGCAACTATGTTCCTAATTAACATGTGGCCATTTCGGTCATGAAGATGATTCCCAGGAATGCAAAAGGAGTTTAACCACTGCCTTTAAGGAAAGTCCTAAAATGAGTAAAATAAAAGTCAACCTAATAAAAGTCTTAATTCAAACAAAGGAATGAGAAAGTGATCAAAACAGTTTTAAAGCAGACTCAACGCAGACAAATGAGTAAGAGCAGAAGTCAATTATTTTTTATAAAGAACTACCTTCATGAATTTATTTGTATCTAGACATAGATACATAGACAGTATGTAACTCCTAAAAGAACACCAGATGAAATTGCTTGTTTGAGCTTCCAAAATGTTTCTGTCAACAATTCCACGTAAGAGAATGAGGAAAGTTATCTAATCTTAAGAGGACAGAGAAAACACTGTCAAGGATTATCAAAAAGTTTAGAGGGGAGTTAGAGTAAGTTACCAGTTTTGGACATAGGTAGAACACTAGAAACCATCACAAGACTTCACACAAGGTTTAGTATTTTCTGCTATTAAGAAGATACTGGATACAGCAACAGTAACAGCAGTCACAGCCCAGATGAAGCCCCTGGAATCTATTGTACATGATATAATACCGTATTTAATTAAGATAAGACCTGTCCAATAGAAAGAGTTAGAGTAAGACTGGCAGATGAGACAGGTAAGGATTCTTTTGTAACTCTCCACAGTTTAGTTTAGACTGTTAGATTTGGCTTCAGTTTCTGCTAAGCTAAATGAGCAAAGCAATGTATTGGCAGGGGAATTGCACAGCAGAGTTTCTAGTCTAGTTAAAAAGTATATTGGAAAAAAATTTTAAAATAGCAGCTCATATAAAATCATAGCACTATATACAAAAAGTGGTTCAGATTAGGCAGTCGTTCCCATTATCTTTCCTAGAACCTCAAGGTCACATAATTGTTGATCTCAGGCTTCTCCTTGAAAGTGAAATAGCAGTATTACACAATATATATAATTCACATACACTGGTTTAACACAACTGCAACAGAAATACTTCACTCACTTGCAACTAGACAGACTCCAGTTGTCTTCTTCGGGCACTGGCAACCTGCTAATCTGAGGCCCAAAGTCAACAGAGAACTACACACATCAGAGAACAGCAGCTAAGGCAAGTCAGTCACTGTTAGTCAGACTGAATTTGTTCTACACAGAAGGGAGCCTTCAGGGGTTTGAGAATCAGAAAGTTGAAAACTACTGTTTGATGGGTGGTTCTACAGGTACCTGGAAGCACTTCAGGATGCTAGGTGCATGGTTGGACTGGATGATCTTGAAAATCTCTTCCAACCTTGATGATTCTATGATGTTGCAAGAGATGTGCCCAACCAGCCTGTACTGGGTTTTACTCACAGCTCTATGATATCAGGACAAGTGAAAACAGAATCACATCACTGTCAGAAAAGGCTCACAGCCTGACCTGTAAGACAACTTGGAACACAAGATCTCACAAAGCACAATTCAGTTCCTTTTGTTTTTCTTTTTTTTTCTTTGTAGAAGCGCTCCAGGGAATCCCAGAATCGCGACCAAGATCCAACAAAAGACTTCTAAAGAAATTTTTCAAATATCTACAGTTTGTGTTACAGTTTGCGTTATGCATCCTTGTATCCAACTTAACATGTCAGGAGACTTGAGAGACTCTGTGCAAAAATTCTGTGCACTGAACAGGGTGCAGCTTATCTGGTGAACAGGATATGCACAGGAGCATGCTTTAAACCTGGCTCCCTTCCGGAGATTTAAGATGAGTATTTCTATTGACTGGAGGTCAAAGGCCTGGAATAACCGCTTGGTGGCAGATTACTTCATCCAGTCTTCAGAGCAAGAGGACAGGAATACAATTTTTTCTTCAAAAACTGGAGATGGAGATAGAAAAACAGAAACCACTCACTACATTTTATGTAATACCATAGAGGTAAAAGCACTCAGTGCCTCCTTTGTCTCTTAAGATCTAGGCTTGTATGTTCTGCTTTGCATCAGGGTCCCCCCATCATCAGACTGCAGTGTATCCTTCGGGAGGATCCCAAGCTTTCCCCTGAAGATGTGTCCCCACAAAGAACAGAAAGCAAAGCTCATGAGACCCAACAGAGATTACAGCTCAGCTGAAACCGAAGGCAGTGACCTGGAGATGCAAGTGGAAGACTTTCGTGCAGAGTTAAGTCATTCAGACATGCTATACGTCAAGGAACTCAAGAAAGCTGGAAGCTGCAGATTCAAAGTCCCCACTATGCACTGAATCATTAGTCACAACAATTACTAGTACTGCAGGCGTATGCAACAAGGCAAAGATTTATCAGAAACCTGAACTTTGGAACTCTTCTCATGTTTTCAGAGCCTTCTTTGAAGTACACTAAGACTGGCCAAAGAAAAAGAGAGGAAGAAAGCAAGCAAAGAGATCTTTCTTTTGCATTTTCATCCTGTGATGCCAAATTCACTTGTGTCACTGCAGAAAAACCTCCAGCTTCATTTAACATCTTCATGACAAGGAATGAGGCACGATCCCCATGATGCCCAGCAAAACTCACAGGGACATTAACGAAGCAGAAATCTATCATATCACTGGCACGCTCCAGTTTCCTTCTTCATCTGTATTTTCTCATGTCAAGAAGTGAAAGCAAACCCACATCTTAAAGGAGATTTCAAATAGGGATAAATGTAAACTACTTCTTGGGTTTTTTTGCCCTGTGTGCTTATGAAGATGTTATTCATTCAAGAGATAAGGAATAACTTCTCATCTTTCTTAACAATACATTAGAATAAATTGTAGCCTTCATACAAAAAAAAAAATTAAAAAATAAAGATGGAAGTCACTCAACTGATTTGAAAGAAAACACAACTTCCATGTTGTCAGAATATGAAATACATAGAAAGCTTAAATGTTTAATGCTGTTGAAAAAAGAAAAAGAAATTGTTTAGAAGAGGGTTTTTAATTCAAGAACTATTTGTAACATTAACAGTGTTACATGATCCTGAATGAAAGCGCCAAGAAGCTCTAGAAGTAATGGCACAGCTACATGTACATTCACATCAAAGCTGATTGGAATAAAACTTACTCACCAAATATATTCCTTTGAGAAGATTTCTAGTTAGTTGTTTCCCTCAGAAGTATTCTGCATACACCTATGAGAAAGGCAGAAGGTTAATCACATCTTAGGCAACAGTGACTGTCACTGGGTGTACGGTGGGAATCAGGAATACAAATCCCCACAGTATGGAAGAAGCCTTAAGATGCCACATTTTTAGAGATTTATGTCACCAAAACACCAATTCCCTCTTGTCAATGAAGGTAATTTGACTTGCTCCATGTGCTGCCATGAGGATAGCTATGAAGCACGATAATCCATGTCAAGACACAAATGCTCCTTAAAGAGCCTGAAGTTCTTGGACAGTAATTTGTGTAATCCTTCCATTGACAAGTGGGCTCCAACCATTACAGATGTGTGTAACTTCCCAAGTTTCAGTGGATGCTCTTGGTGTCTTTCTGACTTCACAGACAAAAAGCCCTTCTGTCTCAGCACAGCAAACCTGGCCTGAGCAGCAGCCAGTGAAAACTGGCTTGTTTCAATGCTGCTACTCAGATATTTGTGGGCAGCAATGAAACGACCCAAGGATGGGGCCAATTTCAGCTGGCAGCTTAATGCTGCTCTAGACATCTGCAGCAGCAGCAGCCACTGCTGGAACTTTCACCTGACAGAGCTGCAAACAAACCCATCGCCCTGTCCTGTTCCACCACAACAGAAGTTATCTTTCTTCTGGCTACCAGCTATACAGTTAGAAAGCCTGGCTACAGAGCTGATGGAAAACAAACAACCCTTGCCACATGCACAGCTCTTCTTCCCCTCTTTCAACAGCTGCAGCAGATTTCTGAATGAACCTGATGTATTTCAAGTACATGAAAAAAAATAAATTTCAGGTATAATAGTTTAGGAAATAAATTTTTGGAATAATCTCCAAATTAAACAAAGAAATAAGCATGAAGCCAAAAAAGGTAATCCTACCTACAGCTGCTCTTCAGGGTACTGCTCCAAGCTGCACAAGCAACCCCTCACTATCAGCTTCACTGCCTTACTCCTTGGATTAGGAGTCACAGGCAATTGTGCACAGTGCTCTTAGTTCTCTCAGACACAAACCTCAGAGCACAGCCAACATGGAAATGTGTGTTTCAGTTTGTTACTGCAAGGGAAAGAGTTGACTGAGCTTCTGCAAGAGTCAGTGCTAACAGCACTAAAGTACAAAAACAAATCCAGGCATGTAGAAAGCATGTAGCTAAAAACCAAGTACATAGCTAGTATTTCAACAAGCTTTCAGTTTAAAATCCAAGTTTCAAAATTCAGATTTGTATGCAAAGCAAGACCGGCTTGGAAGCAAGCGTGCCATGAAAAAAAGACTGCATTTTCAACTAAAGACAAGAGGTTGATCAGAAGTTTCCAGGTGTGAAACATGACTTACTTCAAGCCTACAGCAGGATGGGCTATAACTTCCTCCAAAAGAAGCTGTCATAAGTAACATACATAACAGGCTCACGGTATGCAGGGTACTGAACACAGCTAGGAAGGTAATGCAACACATCTGTATTAAAAACCAAACACGCACCACGATTAAAAGCAAAAGAGAGGTATAATAGCTCCTGCAAAAAAACCCCTTAACTCTGCCCAGGACATTACTATATCATATCTACCATGGATGGAGAATCCACCATTTCTCCATCACTGTCAACCAAAATATAGATCAGGGTCCAGAAGAGGCTCTATGAAACACCTGATGTTGACAACCAAGTTTTCTCTGATGCAATGATTTACAAGATACAAAATTAAAGTTGGCATGAACCAGAATTCCCCTTTTCTAGTTCTCCAAAATTCGTTCCTAAGAAGTACATGGTAAATTCCAGTAAGGTGCATGGCACAGCTTCAGAAAGACCATGAGAACTCCATTTTACCAGTTTTATCATCCTCCGCCTCTTAGCTCAGTTTTTAGAAGAGCCTTCCTCATTTCTTTAAACACTTTCCTAATGCCTGAGGTCCAGATCAGTCTTAGATCTCCTTTTCCAGAAGACCGTCAAAGACAAAACCTGACTGTGCCTAACAGCCAGCTTCTGAACTTCCTTGCCACGTCTGCTAATGAAATAATCCTTTCCCTAGCATCCACCACCTGTTTGTTGGCTCCTACCTGACATTTAGACCTGGTCACTTGCTGGACAAAGACCACTTTTCAGTTTGCACTTTTGCAGTGCTGTCCATTTCTACACTGAGAAGGCAATACTAACTTTTCTGAATATTTTAGCACAATTTAACAGAAAGCTTTATGTGATATGCTGTATAATATTTACTGAGCAGTCTTAAAACAGATGTGCATACAAACCAGTACTTACATGCTAAATTAAGCTATCTTGTACGTACCCCTCCAGTTATACAGGGGCATCCTGCCTGAAGAAACACAGTGGACACACCGAAAAGAGCTACGTGCACTTGATATTTATATTCCTTAAGGAGAGACATCCTGATGCAGAATTCTCATTTTCACCCCAATTAAATGAGCAGAAGGAAGCATTTAATTGCATCCACAGAGACCGTCTCTGCAGTTCATACAATGACCAGAACCACGCATGTGACTAAAATAACTTGCCTTGAATTCCAGGCTACACCATATAAACGCCTAGGCTAGGTGAATGTGGAAAGCTAAACTGGTCCCAAATAGTTCACAGAAAACCTCTTAATATGCTACTCCATCAAGCTGGACTCGAGAGACATGGATAAAACAAAGAGTATGTATGTCACTACACTGCAAAGTTTAAAAAGAAGAAAAGCCGAAACAAAGCCTCTCCTGGGTCGGAAAAATTCAGGAGGGAAAACAAGACCATCCAGGAGCCAGGCCGAGGCGAGCACGGCTCCCTCCGCTGCCCTCCCTCCCAGGCGGGGGGGCCGCTCCTCCATGGGCGCCGGGCCCAGGGAGGAGGATGGTAGTGGCAGGGCAGAGCAGCCCACCCTGCCCTCGGTCCCGCACCCCAGGAGTTGCCCCCCGCTCACCCTCGGGCGGCCGAAGCCCCGCAGTCCCCGCCGCGTCCTCCTCTCGCAGCTATCTGCATGCCCGGCGGGGCTGCGGAGGCGGCCCGGCAGCGACCCTCGCCCATGTCCCCGGCCGGGCCGCCGCGGGCACCGCCAGCATCTCGGTGCAGGGCGGCGGCACTGACGTGGCAGCCAAGGCCCCGGTGGAGCCGCTACGCCCGGCCCGGCCCTCCCGCCCCGCGGAGCCGCGGCAGGAAGCACAAAGGCGGCCGGGCTGTGCCCGCGCC
>VXBI01013937.1:428516-475948 GCA_013397375.1 Toxostoma redivivum | reverse complement strand
GCGCCCCCCCCTCCCCCGCGGGCGCCCCCGCCGGGGCGCGCCGGGTTGCTCTCCCGCCTCCTCCCCTCGAAGTTCCCCTTCCTCCGCGGGGAGGCAGCGAGGGCGTTCGGTGGTTGCCCGGCTGGCGGCGGGGCTGGGGGGCAGCGGCCGCTCATCTCTGCCTCGCTCGCTCGCTCGCTCACTCACCGCACGGCGCTCACGGCTCGCTCGGCCCGCCCGCACTCCGCTCAGACTTTACTCCTCCGCCCGTCCCCGCTGNCTGTAGCTGACCAAGATGCTTCGGGGTGCAGGAGATTGGCTTGTGGCGCTCAGTTGGGCTGGGGAGCGTCTCGGCGGAGAGGCCCTGCTGAAGAGATCACTCCTTGAGGCACCCTGCCCGTGCTCTTGGCACACTGGGGAGGCTGCAGAAGCTCCCTGCAGCACAGAGCAGCACAGTCCGACAGGGAGCTGCACCCAGTCCAGTGCCAGCGGCGTCCTATGGAGCCACGACGCTAATCCTGAGGACCTAGGTTTATATTATGCAATATTTAGGTTGCACCTTTATCCCAGCTACTATTTGAGTGAGTTGAGCTTCTCACCTGTAGAGAATAAATTTGTGGTAATCTTGGTTTAAGAGCATGGCTTTATAGGTAACTGCACCAGTGAGGATAGCTGGGGAAAGACTGATTTTCTGATGCTCACCCCGTTCTTTGGGACCTCTCTATGTATATCTCTAAGGATCCCTGGGGATGAACAGTGACTTTCAAGTCTGTTAGACAAGGAAATTATCTAACAGTCAAGCAAATGCCAGATGGCAAAGAAAGAGAGGAAGGTCACAGGTACTTTTTAGAAACAGAACTGCTCTCAGCAGCACAGGAATACTAAATACCTTATTGAATGCTTCAAGAGTTTAGAAAAGTTATATAGACAAAATACCACCTCTGCTTCCTCCTTCATCTGTGCATCAATGTGATCTATCAGAGCAATGCTGCTTGGGCTCAGAGGGGTTTGCTGATCACAGGGACTTGGAATTCCTGACCTGCTTAACAAATAACATCCATATTCTCTGTTTTGGATCTGAATGGGTGAAAGCATCAGTGTGGGAGAATCCAAGTGAAAAACTGAGGGTGGTGTCTGGTAAGGAGTGCACCATGGGTTCTGTCAGGATATGGGAGACACACAGAGTGCATGGATTAGTCATGTTATTTGGAAATAATACTACACACATAGGAGTTCTAGTCTGGGATCTTGATTTCCGTCTGGGAGACTGTGACTATGAGCTCAGTGTTTGCAGAGAGTGTTGTTTAGTGTTTACCTGCCTGGTAATAGACGACACCCGTGACTGTTGACATCTTTTTGGTCTTTGAAATAAGGATATTTTCTTACAGCTGCAATTCATCCCTTGCCTTAAGGCCCAGCTGTACACGGTGCTTTCTGTACATGTGGTGCTCTGCTTCAAATGCAGAAGCTTCTCATGGCAGGAGGAGTTGCTGCTTGAGTATTTTTTCTGTAATAGAGGTAATCACTCATAAACTTCACAGCACAAGGCACTGAAGAATGTTTTGCCTCCTAGTAACTGAAAACTAAAGGCATCACAGAAATTAACATCTCTTCTTTTCAAACACTGGAATTAGGATAGCACAGGACTTGGATCAGTCAAATGTTGTGCTGAGCCTACAGAAAAAGCCACAGCTACAGAGAGAAGAGCCTCGCTGACAGGTGTAATAACTGAAATAACTTCAGGCTGACATCTCTGCAGACAACAGAAAACAAATGAGCAGTGTGCATGTTACTTTGCTAAACCAGCATTGAAGCTGAAGGAAAGGTTTTGGTTGCAGAGGTGTTGCCATCATGACTATTTTTGGTCTCATTTAATTTTTCATTCATTGAACGTTTCATTTATAAACAGACTCAAAGGTGGTCTACTGTTGGTATGTTCTGAAATGACTTCTTAAGTATTATTGAATCTGAGAAATAAATAACATGCTTTCGCTGGAAATAGCATATAATTACCTTCTTAACAATTTTAAAATGGAAAAAATATAACATTCTGTCTTCTCCTGTGGAGGAGTGGTTCCTTCATTTAGATTATAGGTTTTTACATTTTGTCTGTGAATGCACTATAATTATAGATGCAGAAAATAATTGAAGTAAGGTCAAAATATATACATTTTGTATTCTTTTGTGAGGATTGTGGTTGCTTCTGCTGCAGTAGCTGTGGAGAACTACAGCCAGAGTTGGAGTTTTACTGTGTGGGATTTGATGTAGACTAGGAAACAGTCCTAAAAGAAGTCCTTCTCTCTCAGTGAAGAACTTAATTTCAAATGTGACGAGTGTCTCCTGAATTCCTTAGCCTTGCAGTGCCATTTTCCTGTTGTAGGTAGCTGTTGTAAAAAGGCAGAGCTGTGGAGTTTGTGTCTGGGACATGTCTGGTAAAGTCTTTAGGCATGTGACTGACAACAAACTCCAGCTGAACTGTTTGCTCAACAGTAGGCCTGAATGGGGAAGGCAACAGGAAAGCTTGTGAGATATGCTGTTATATTTGATTAATTTCTAAAGATTCTGAAGTGGAGCAGCCAAGGCCAGAAATGGACCTTATGGGATGCATTTCCTAACTTTGTATGCCTTGGATGTAAAAACCTCCCCATTGGAGGTCCATGCCTGTGGTGTAATGGAGAGGGATTAGGCAAGGACTGTACTTTTGCAAATTCCAAATATAAATCTACTATGGGGCTTAAAAATGTGTTCCCTGAGTAGATAACCTAGGTTAATAGTGTGCTGGAAGAGAAGGAGGTTAATATCCAACATTTGTTGGTAGTGAGGCTGCTAGCTGATTTACTACTCACAAAACCAGGCAGGGATGAAAGAGCAGCATACCCCACTCAAACATGTATAATATCTTCATTGCAGATGAAGAGATGTGCTTGGTTAAGCGTGATGCCTCATCTGCAGATGCATGTTGTCTCATAGGAAAGGAAACTGTCTGCTAGTTCTGGGTGACTGTAGCATGCAAGGGAAGAAACTCGGAGAAGTGAGTTGGTTGCACAGTATTTTTGGCTGAGGGGTCAGGCAGTAACAGAGATCAAACATTCTACAGAAGTACCACAACACTGCAAGCTACCAACAAAAAAGCCAGAGTATTCTCCTTCCTTTTTGTTACAGTTATACTAATACAAACTGTGAATAAAAAATAACAGATTTTAAGTCTTGGGCCATTAAGTGTTTGGAGGTATCTTTTTTGTTACCTGTGCACACACAAGTTCAAGACATTATCATTTTGTAATTACATACTTAAAAAAATTATCAAGAAACATGGCTTTGTGATTGTAGTCAGCTCATTACTGAGCCATTAAGAAACTGGTTCCAGCAGCAGAACTATTAATGAACTGATTTCAAATAGTGCACGTGTATTGTGATAACTTGGCGCTCTGCCTCAGTTTAATTAAGATTTTAAATTTACATAGTGCTATTCAACCATGTGTTGCACTAGTGTCTGCAACATGAATAGATTTAATTGTCCTCATTTTATAGGTCAGGCCATGGTGTCATTTTGGGGTCAAGGGACAAGACTGTAGCCACCCATCCCCTGAAGCAGTCTGATCTGTTGCTTAACCTGCAGGGTGACATTTCTTCCATACGACTGAGAAAATGATTGGGTGAACAAACCAAATGTTTGTTTGACAAACCCTACAATAATATTATTTAGTAGAACTACCTGGTTTGATGTATTCATTGAGATTTGCAGAGATCACAGAAAAGCTTCATATCTGTAGAAGTGCAGTGGCCAATTAAAAACTTTGACAGGAAAATGATCAAAGTATTTGAAGTGGTTTCTCAGAGCCTTAAAGAAAAAAGAAAGATAATCACATAATAAGAAGCACTATTGTTCCTTCTATCACACTGTCTTCATATTATCAGCAATTATTTGATGTTCTAATCTTGCAAGCCTTATGAATATGAGCAGTCATGAGTAGCATGAGCAAAGTTTGCTAAAACAAATGAGCCTGGAAAGGTCAGATCCCTGCCTTGAATAAATAGGTACAAATGACAGTATTGCTGTTTAATCTCCTAGGTGTGGTGTGCTGCATAGAAGTGCAGCAACTCTTGTGACATTTTGGGTTTTTACTTAATTTTAAATAAAATTTCCTTCTTGCTGTTTCCCAGCTATGTGCTCTTCTTGCTAGTGTGTTTTCATAAGCTTTTTTGCTCTGTTTTATGCAGGTGGAAGGTTGAGTGAGTTATGAGTTGGGTGTGTGTTCACCCACTGTCATAGCGTAGCCTCCAAAGAAAATTGTTGGCATGGGAACCTTCCCCAAGAGGTTGACATTTAAAATAACACACTGTGCTTAGCATGAAGTCACTCCTCAGGTTTATCTCTACCATGCCTCCATTTTTGTTATGAAATAAAATATTATCAGGTTTACAGATCTACACAGCATGTTTTTGAGGTTACAAACAAAGCAAAGATAAAACCCAGGCATGTAAGATAAAACCCAGGCATGTAAAGGCACCAAGCACCTCCTTCCTTGCTTTTCTCTCCCAAAGGGTCTCTGCAGAGCAGAGTGGATGCCTTCCACCAGTTTAGTTAGACATTCAACTCCCTGCTCTGCTTCCTTGTTCTTCCCGTTGGACTGATGAAACACACAGGCATTTGGAAAATCAGGAAGGACCTCCAGACTTTGTTACAGCTATTTAATTACCAGGTTATAGATGAGCAAATGCTTTCAGGTACTTTTGGTACCTTTTAGAGGTGGCAGCATAACAATAAACTACTCCACAATATCTTAAGGTCAAGTAAATGGTCTGATCACTGCCAGTTCCTAATCAGGAGACTCATCAGCTTGCCACTGGCTCTCAACTTGAGCATGCCACAGTTTTGGCATACTAGAGACTCTTTTTGCTGTTACTGTGTTTATTCCTACAAATGAAAAGACAAACACAAAACAGAGAATTGTAAAACAGGTGTGGGAACACTCACAAGAAGTACCTTCAAGTCTATTTTGAACTACAAGTCACCTACTTCAAATACAAAGTAAGATCCTATTGCTACTGCTAAGGAGTGAATACTTGATGACAGAGCTTCCTGATGCTGCGCCTGATCTCTGCCTGGACCACCCTATACCAACACAGTTGGCATATTGAGTGGATGAAAGGAACATTCAAAAGTAAAGGAAACCATGCGATTTCACAAACCCCGGACTCAAGCCTCTGGACTTCATCAATACAATCCCATACACAGCTAGATCTAAATTCTGCACAATGATTTTAAACCCTTCTTCTCTATGTGGAATATAGTTTTCTTCTTTCTCCTGATTTTTCAAATTAAACCCTATACTTCCTTTAATTCTTTTTCCTATTTAATAAAAGAATAAAAAAAATACCAGTGACGATGATGGTTGCATAATTAATTACTTACATTTTAAAGCACTGACTCATTCCTGTAATGCAGTTAACAGTCTGTAGAAGACACAGAACACCTTTTTTGTGGGGAAAGAATTGATGGGATTGCTGTCCTTGCTTAGGGGACTTTCCAGTGCGACTCTGTTGAGCTCCGTGTGAAGCAGGGAGAGGCTGGGTGTCAGAGGTGTGTGTGTGTGGTCAACTTGAACTCTAGCAGTGGGAGCTGCAGCTTTGCCAGGTCCTGCCATGGGTGATTTGGAATCTCTTGCTGTCTTAGGAGGATGAAGAATGGGAGGGAGAAAACACAGCTGTGAGCTTGGAGTTACAAGGACATACAGAGTTTTTATCTGCCATGCAATGCATTCAGTGACTTTGCAATTCTGCAATCCTTTTCCCTTCATTAGTCATATCCCTTTGTTGATCCCTCATCAACCACTTCCGATCATTAGCTACACTGTTGGCTCCCTGTTTCGGAGTTCAGACACTAAATAACGACAGGCTTCTCAGCTTGCTTGGCTCCGGGTCATCTCTAACAGTATGAAGTGCCTAGAACGAAAAAGAAAGGACATCTTTCTAAGAAGAACAGTGGAGTGGGGAAAGCCTCACAAGAATGGATCATCCTTGGGAAAAATATAGTGTATCATATCCAGTGTGTATTATGGGGAGTATGATGGAGCTGGTGCCCTTTCTTCATGCATAGACCCAATAAAATTAATCAAACATGTAGAAAGGAATGTTTTGATTACTTGTTGATTATGAAATGACAATATGATAGTTCTGATTATAAACTACAACCACACTCTAATATCACCCTAGCATTTCTAGGCAAAACCACCTAAATCAGTCCAATTTCTAAACAGATTAATTCACACACCCTGGTCACACACCTTCCTCTTTGGGAAGGTTCCCATGCCAACTGTTCCATCCACTGACATCTTACAGTGTTTGGAGTAATGCTATGGAAAGAGAGAATGAGTTGCCCATAAATCTTAGCAGCTCAGGAGGCAGAAGGCATGCAAGAGCGAACTAAACACATTTGATATTTGGTATTTTTCAGGTCCTGTGAGTTTGGAGGTCTGTGTCAAATTTTGAAAGGTTGTGCCTTGCACTGCTGCAATAAAGGTCACAAACCCAGAGAGATTAAATCCCCTGGGCTAAATCTGGCTTTGCTGGCAGAACCCTTTCCATGCAGCACTGCATGTGTAATAATGGTCTAATTAACTTACATGAGGATGAGTACATCTAAACATAATATTCAGCAAAACTGCAAGCAGAGATGCCTTTTATTCCTAAATCACTATGCCCTGATGACGTAAAACATTAGACAAACCTAATGCTGAAGCACAGAGATACCCGTTAAAGGAGAGCTTATATAATCTATTGACATGGGTTTAGACATGGAATAACGTGAGTGACTCATGCCAATATGAAAAATGAGATGTGACCCTCCACATCCATCTTCAGGATGAATGGAGGGTCATATTCTTTAGTGCCAGCAGATGGCATCCATACACTTCGGGATGCCTGCTCCACACCCCACTGCAGTAACGCAATGTTTTCCTTTCATTGGAGGAGCCCGAGTCTCTTCCATGAGAATATCTCCCAAACTGGTATGGAGCTTTGGTTTTATAAGGGTCGGAGTATTTCCTGTACATTGTCCAACTTGATAAATTAGCGGCCTGTGAGGATTAGATCTATTATATCGGAGATTCAAATTGAAGTTAGGTCTCACAGAAATTAACTACTACATACAATCTGCCATTTGCAAGATACTTTGATGGAAGTCGAGAGTTTTCATGCAGCTGCTCTTTCATATGAACTTTTCTAAGCTATTTTATTATTCTTAATTCTTTGGATTAAGCAGAGTATAGGTATTATCTTGAAATCCAACGATTTTACAAGCCAAATAATTGCATCATTTATTGAGCATTGTCATGGACAGTTTGCTTGAAGGAAAGCAGCACAAAGGTGTTTTAGAAGTAATTTTTCAAGACTGAATGTGAGAAAAGATACTATTGTGTTCCTAGTTTTTCAAGATGCACAGAAAACAGTAGGAAACAGCTGAGGTTTGACTGGCCAGCTGATTGCCACTTGCAGCTCAATGACTCTCAACAAGAGGAATTAAGTTTTAAAATAATTTTGACATGACAAGGACTGCTGATAACATGCTATAAAGCAAAATGATTGATGGATCTCACAGAAACCAGACAGACTCCAAAAGACAAACTGAGTATTTGAAACACTCATAATATTAAATACATTGTTTCTGCCCTCTGTATATCTTCCAAAGAACACAGTAATGAGGGAGACCTAGATTATTCCTAGTCATTTTGGGAGTGAAGATTTCACTAACTTTAGAGAGATCCAGGTTAGACTGTACGCGTTCACAACTCACAAAGTCAAATGCCAGACAGGAAAAAGAGAAAAGCTGCCTCAAACTTGCCAAAGATGTGTCTTGGTAAACCCAGTATTACTGTAAAAGCCCTGTGATGGAACTGAAAGTGGACAGTGCAATACTAGTGTATAGAGCTAGATGGCTGCAGTGGCACACTAAGAATGTCCAGATTTGCTAATTCATTGTGTGAATGTACTTTTGTTTTGTATTTTTCTTCATGTAAAACAATCTTTTCTGTCTTCATTTTCTTGACATTTTTATTATGTACAAACTCTATCTACTTTTGTCCTCTGTTTCTTCTAAATAAAGTTAATCAGCTTTAGGATTTGCATCAAGTGGCTTTGAGTAATGACAATTTTAAGCCAAGACAATTTAATTCTAAAGTAAAATGTTCAGTCTATATATTTTCTACATAGCTGTTTCTTTAACTACAAAGAACAGATAGAAGTGTAAAAAAATTAAGGTAACTACACATATTTAGAGAAATTTTTTTTTAAAAGGAGTTTTCTGGCAGGCAACCTGCTTTTACCATGATTTTATAACCTTGCAGAATATTATCTCTCAGGAACTCTATTATTACCTTAGGCAGTAAATTGGCACAAAAGAAACTTAACAAAAAGATGAGCAAAGTGTTGGCGGGTGTGGGAGGGGGAATACATCTTAGCTTACACAGGCATTTCAGAAATTTTTTGGGGGAAGGGGGTGTTCTGTGTTAGTTTAAAAGATTAAAGTTTGCAATCTGCACTAGAGGAGAGTTCTTGCTAAAGTCTGTATACCAAAGCTGGCTTTGAATTGAAGAACTGTTGTAATTAGATTACTGTAAATACAATAAGAAACTCACTCCTGGTGGTCTGGGCAAGAGTGTCATAGGGCACTGGAGAATTGTGTTGGCAGGATTTGGGACAGTTTGACTGAAAGCAGAGAATGCAATCTCAAAATCCTTTTAATCTTCCCCCCACCTCCCCAGTTCTTTGGGGATTTGTTTGTCATTAAGTAACAGTCAAAAGATTAAGGAAGTATAAAATGACATTAAGGCTCACAAGTACTTCTATAAAATTATCAGTGCTAGTGTAGTCTTCAGCAGGGTTTGCTTCTGCCAAGACTGTCTAGAGCCAGGCAAAATGGAAAGAAAAGAGGCAGGCAGGCACAAAAGCAAACGCTGCTAACGTGGGCTGCAGTGCCCGTTGTGTGCCTGCGCTGTGAGCGCGGGGCCTCGCGGAGCTGTTGCTATGTGTCTGGCCTCAACAAGCTTAAACTTTGCATGGCCCATGCTAAACTAATTTGAGTCAATTTGTCTACATCATTTCAACAATCGTCCTGTGCATTTTGAATCGTACATACAACACTGCATGATAAAGGCCCACCGAGCAGATGCCGACTGCTCATTCTGCCGTGGTCTGGCTGTTGCTAGCTCTTCACCATGGTTTCTCCATATCCTAGTGACAATGTTAGTTTTTCCATGTTGAGGTTAAGTCTGTGCCTGGCTAGTTAAGACTTTTCTTTACAGAGGACAGCTCCTATAACAACTGCCAGCTCTAAGCATGACCTTTAAAAATGAAACGAGGGAGTGTTAACTGGAGGGGTTTTTTTTAATCTCCCAGAGGAGTTCAAAAGAATACAAGGAGATTTTGCAAGGAAAGTTTTAAGCCTGAGCAAGAAAGAGACACCAATATCAGAAGATGTTATCATAGGAAAGCTGATCTAACTTGCTTACAATTAAATAGTTTCCATGTAATGGGTTTTGACTCACTTGTAAACATGTACTTTGTAAGATAGTTTTATTTTTGAAATTGAAATAAAAGAATAAAGAATTAAAGCAACTCTACTCTGTGCCGAGGTAATACAACAGGAACTGATCTGCAGCCCATGCAAATCAGTATAGCTGCAGAGGGAATTAGCTGCATGATCCCATGTTCTACCAGCTAAGGATTTAGTCTTTGACAGCATCATGTTTAGAAAACTCCAGTGTTTGATGAGTAAAAGAGCAAGAAAGAGCAGTAAAAACATACCAAATTCTCATGTGTGATAAATCCCTGCAATAGGCATTTAAGTCCATGTGTTCTGCAGGGAGACAAAGCCTATAATTAACATTTTTATTATTCTCTAATTGACTTGATAGTTTCTCCACAAACCTCTGCTGAAAAACGATTACCTGGTGAGTCTTGCCAATTTGGAATCCTGGATAACTCCAAGGATAGGATGATTGTTTCTCTCTCTCTAACGAACTATTGAGGATTTTTTGCAGCACCCACTGAATGACGCAGCCACTTTCTTATAACAAACTTTGACAAAATTTTCAGTCTTGACTGTGTTTCTGAAACAACATAGCTCTGCCCAAATTGTCAAAATCTTAGTTGTGATTCAACTTTACTGGTTTGGGGGGAGAGGTTCCCCCTATTTGTTTTTTCTTTGATCTAAGATACTTAGGGTAGTCTGAGTTAACCAAAACTTTATTCTGATGAAAAAGAAACAAGGATATATTGTCTAAGGAGTCACTTTTCCCCTGTCACAGAAAAATGCCAATGAAAAATCTCTCAGTGAGGTCCATGTTTTGGGAAATATTTTAATGCAGAGACTTTTTCTTTTTTTTTTTTCCAGTATTTGCTCTCCAGATGATAAAACCAGAGAGATGGAGAACATGGACAGCTCTAAAAAAGTGCTCAGTGGCTCTTTTAAAATACACATCCTCCAGGCGTGTGCTCATCGCATTCTGATTTGAATATTAGGTTCTCAAAAAAAAGTTCAGTCCTTTATTCAAATTCAAATGAACTGTGCTATGCTGTGGCATAGCCCCTAAGGATGTGGCAGGCCTGCAACACCTCAGAGAGTAGAGGGGGCAGCAGGAGCTTGCAGACTAAATACTGGCTGCCCCAGGACAAAGATATTCTAAAATCTCTCTTTTCAGGCAAGCTGAGCAGAGAAAAAGCGTGCATGAAGATCTGAGATGTTCCTTCCTACAGTGCTACAGCTAATAAAGATGCAGCAGAGAGCTGCATGTTGGAAAAGCTGGGTCTGAGTTGGAGCTTCCTGCTGATGGTGGTGCTGTAGGAGTGTTACAGCATTATGATAGCTCCTGAATTTTGGAAGGGGGACAGACACACTGGATATAGGTGCTGAGCTCCTCTACAAGATCCAAGGGAACAAGTGTCTGCCACTATTGATAGAGTCAGTCACATGAGTAACAGTGAGCTGACTGCAGAAGGGTTTACCAAGAGACTTTGAAAGACAGTACCAGGAATAAATCTGAATCCAAACAACATGGATTTTATAAGATAATTGTAGAAGATAGTGAGTGCCTGAAGTTCAAAAAGGAGCTAGGCACTGCAATGACTGTTTTGCACCTGAGCTCAAAGGGCCACCTCTGGCCTGAGCCTTGGCTCCCTTTGTAAAGCCCTCTGGGAATCAGAGACAGAAATTTGCTTCCGTTTTTTTCAGAGGGATAACTGAAGTGGGAAACGTTAAACTCCACCCTCTCCCGGGCATAGATGCCATGACAGGTACAACTGTTCTCATGGTAGAGCTGTATCTCCCATCCTCCCATAAGGCCACTTTTGTTCCCATGTGTACAACACAGTTCAGCACAGAAAGCCTCCATCCAGACCAGTGTTCTTCTAAAACAGATCCTTTTCTTTCTACATTTCACTTAGTAAAAAATATACTTCTCAGTAAGCACTCCATTTCAGACTACTGATATTCCTGGTGCCAGTAAAAGTATTCCTGTCAGTATTAGAAAAATCATCTGAGCATCCATTTCCTCCAAGAACTACCAAACACAATTTTTACCTTATTTATAATGCTTTTTCACCCAGCATGATTTCCCAGACAGTCAGCAACCAAGAGGAAAGCAAAAGCAGGTTCACATAGGAAGAGTTAGTTATTAATTATTAATCTACAAATTATGCAACATCCATATACCTTGTCAAGAGAAAGGTATGTGGCCTTAGCTCTGTGCTGGGAGCTGCAGGACTTGACTTCTTCTGTCCCTGACTTACCCCTCCTGAAGTGGGAACAGTCACAAATGTCAGGACAGAAAAGGCAAAAATTTGCCAGATTTTTCTCTGAAGTGGACGAGATCCCCATAGGGAGCCATGGGCCGCCCAAGCTGGTCTCAAACAGCGCTTTGTTCCAGAGGGAGCAGCCCTGTAAGAGTGCCAGGGCAGTGCTGGCCTTGCTCTCTGCTCTGGGCATCAGCCTCTTCAGCAGGTTGGGAATACAAAATATGACAGGGAGCATTGATCCCATGAGCACAGATCTCAGCAGAGAGCTCTCTCTGTATCCCAGCAAGGCTAAGCTTTATGCTGTAAGCATAAAGTGCTTTCCTGCCAATGTCACAGCCAGCTAAGGCTAGGCTGCCACTCAGAGGTCACAGGAAGATGGAGACACAGGGACAGCCCTAAGCCTCCAAACCACAGCCAACCTTACCCCAGGGCTGACATTAAAAGCCTCCAGTGGGGAAGCACTCCAAACTGAGAGAAGGTTGTCCATCCATTGGGCATCTCAGCTTCCCACTGTGTGAAGCAGGGGCAGGAGCTTCCTAGGAGCTCCTGGTGCAGATCCTTATGGGAGAGGTGGTTCAGTGCCAAAAGAAAATGGACATCAGCCCTTGGGCTGCAGTGCTTTGGAGGTATCATAGTCACAGGAACAGGTGGAGCTGGTTCTGCCAAAAAATGAAAAGTGATGAGCACCTACGAAAAGGGAATTTGTTTTCACAGGATATTGCTCTTCTAAATGATAATGTCTATTCTGAAACTTTCACAGAATATTGTTTTTTTCATTAGAGCTGTCCTTACCTTGTAGCTTCAGTGTAACACCCCACAATGAGCAGCAGCAGTTATATAAGCAGTACCCATCTCCACAGGCACAACCATGAGGAACAGATGCTGTTCTTTGAAGTAAACTGAGTTACCAGAATCTGGTTTTATAGACCAACAATTTAACCTGTTGGTGCCATTCCCTTTTTGTCATACAATGAGCATAAAGCCATGCAGTTTTGCACAATAAGGCTGAAGTGCTAAGATTTTTAATGCTTCTTAAGGTGCCTGGGCCTGGTGTAAATGTTATACTGCACCTTATCTGGGGAGCAAAGCACTGCTAACTTTTCCTAGGACTTGCAGAAGAACGCTCTTGGATTGAAAATTCCCAACTAACCAAAGAATTGCTTTTGCAGTTAGTGGCAGCCAAAGCTGAGAAACAAAACAAGGCAGGAGCTTCCAGGATGCTGAAAGGAACAGAACAGTATTTTGTCCCAAAATGACCACACCCTGGGGTTTTCATTGGCCACTGCCTTGTCCTGTTCCACAGTTAAAGTCAGTTTTTAGAAAAAATGCATTTATGAAATTTGAAATTCCCCTCAGCATCTCTTGCTCTCCATGCTAAGCTTTAGCAGGGTGTGTTGTTATTCCCAAGTGCTGGCCAGAGTATGCCCAGCACACTGCAGCAAATGTGTTCTCTGTGCTACATGCTGAGCACCAACACTGGTCTTATTTACACACACAAACCCTCATATCGGAACTGTGCAAACTCCTTCTAACAGTTCCTTTCCTTTCTTTGTTCAAGCAGACAATGGTATTTGGAAATGCATTTTAATGCTGCTGAGACAAAATTATAATTTAATTTACAAATTAATAATTCTCCCTTCCAAATCCCCTTTAGTTCTGCATGTATATTACTTAATAGCTTATCTATATGCCTATCAAATGCTAACTGCTCTGAAAGAATACAAGTGTGCCTTTGCTTGTACAGCAGATCAGGAGAGGGGAGAGGGGGATATGGCTCCTCCCTTCATTCCCATCTTGCAGAGAAAGGACAGACGTTGGTTTCCTATGGACCTGTTTGCCAGCTTTTTAGACCACAAGACAGAAAATTAGAAGCTACTTCTGGGAAGACCTTTGTGATAAAGAATGCATCACATGAAATAGAATAAATTATAAAGATACAACGTAAAGTATCATTCACCTTAAAAGTTACTCCATTCTGTTTTCTGCATGGATCATTCCACACCATCTTTTGTAGCAGCACCAGCGCTGGGAAACTTTGCTTCCCAGGTGATCAACCCTCTACCCCCATAGCTGAGGTGGGTGCCCAGCCTGCGGTGAGGTGAGCCTGCTCTCACCTGGTCTCCATGGCCTTTGAGTTGGCTCCTATGGATGAAGGCAGGCAGGAGGGGATGGCAGTGCTAGACAAGCTGAATAAGCTCTCTTATTCAGAGAGAATTATATAGGAGGGAATAAAAACCCAAAGGTTATTGGGATTTAATAGGCTGAGTAGAGAGGATGGGCAACACAGCTCAGCTGTGTGAGACCTTGTTGCCTTGGGTATGGAACCTGCGTGGCTGTGGGAGCTTCTTAGTGATGGGTTAGGACACCTGGCATCTTCCCCATCTCTCGCAAAATTACCTGTGGGGTTGAAGGCAGTGGAAAGCAGCAGCTGAGCTGTTCTGCAGGTGACAGGGTGAAAAGGTGTCTAAGGGGGACCAGTGAGTAGCACCGGGGAAATTGGGGGTACAGATAGCACTTCAACTACTGAACTTCAGGATTTTCCTTATCCTTTCATCTCTCCAGCTTCTTTTCAGTCTCAGGCTAACTCCTGCATTCATTCAGCCTCATTCCTCAGATCTACAGGAAGCATTTTCCAAGGCTTCTGCCATTTTACTTTGCAATTTTTAAAATGGCCTTCTGAATAAGGGAACCAATGAAATAATACTAGAGGCTGCACAGTAAGACCTACCATGTCAATTTATAAATTAATTGAAAATATTTAACTTTGAGAACAAACACCCCATCACACACACACAGACACACCCTTCACCCTGCAAAAGGCAGCATTAGAAACATTCTTGTATTTAGGTAAAAATGTGAGGCCTAAGCAGTTAAAAGGCAATCTGCTCTAAAGCCTCCCTAATCTATTTTCCTCCAATTCTTTCCACCTCTAAGAAGCTTGTGGAGTTAGTTGTCGATTAACATTCAGAAGATTGTACTCTGTCTCCAGTTCATTGCTCTCTTGTTGGGTTATTGTTATTCAGAGCCCATTTATTGTAGATGAGCCATTCATTTTCCTCTAATTGGATGGGATTGGATTTCACTTTCATTGTTGGATGCATTGAAAACCCTGGAGGGGCTACAGGGATCAGCCCAGGGCTGGGGAGATTTAACTTAGCACAAAGTTTAGGTTGCAGCTGAGAGAAGCTACAATTTTTTTTTAATTTTGGGTTTTTTTACATGCAAATGCCTCATGGCTAGATTTGCAAGGTCTCCCCTGTGACCCCAAACACCTTATTGCATAACATCCTTTTAGTCTGTTTATATAGTTCCTCACCAAAACACTCATGACATGGGGATTGTTAGGAATATTTCTGAGCATCAGAGACCCAGCAAGGGCTTTGCACCAATGTCCCTCCTGTCAGGATCCAACTGGCTGACTCCTTCAAATGTTTGGATTAAATCCTTTCACAGTTCTGGGATCCTACACTGTAACATCCTCCATTGAAAATCTCTCAGAGTCCTTTGGGGCGATACAAGGGTCTGCAAGCAGAAGGTATTTTCAGAGTTGTGTGCTGCAGATACTCACACCACATTGCTCCTGCAGCTGCTCTGTCCCCAGCTAAGGGTGAGCTGAGGGTGGAAGAGCCTGCCCGGCACTGATCCACAGCATTTTAAACTGGCCAGCAGGTCTAAAACCACCAGAAGGCACACAGGGAAAGGATGGGAACGCCCATGTGCCTCCACAAAGTGCTGGTATTATTAGAAGGATGAAATAATTATCAAAGGAACTGTTGAAAAAGACCCTCTGCTCCTGCACCCAAGAATAAGCAAAATCCATTTCCTACAAATCTGTGCCCAGGTCCTGATAGCACAGAAGAAGTTACCAGCTTGACCCTAAACTCTTTTTCCCATTTCATAAAGGCAAAGGGCACACTTGAACCCTTCTCTCCCCTGTCCCTGCCTCCTTTAGTTAAATTTTAAGTGACTTGACACCTCTGAGAAACCCACATACAGTGGAAGGAGACCAGCAGAGAGCAGAAGAGCCTGGAGGGAGGCAGAGGCACCCACACACCACGTGGGTTGAAAATAAGAGAACTAACACCAGTCCCAAAGGTCACACTCTGGCTGAGACACAATATATTGACAATCTTAACCACTAAAACTGACAGACCCAGAAATGAGAACAACATCCAAAGGTGCCTGAAATTATAAATAAGTAGTAAAAACAAGAGGTAACGTTTCACCTGCTGCTTGCTGAGATTTTTTTATTTAGAAGGACTGTGGGAGACACCATATATGAAAGGTTTTAACATGAAAACCTGCCTTAGAAGTAGCTGGTCCAAAGCACAGACATTTTAAAGGTCTCCAGACCCCTCATAGCACATGGAACACCATGGCAGCAGCAGGCAGGGCTGCCCAGGTTCAAAAGTGAGTTGATCAACCAAAGAGCTTCAGATGACAGCAAAGCCCACCAGAACTCAGAGTCTGTCACTTCAATGCCCAGTTATGCACATGAAATACTGTTTTGAGCACTTTTCAGCTCCATTAAATAAATGCAAGTTTTACATACCGTCTTCCTACAGAAATATTTGGTGGTTGTCAATCTCTGGCTCTTGGTGGTTCTTGGGGTCTCCAGGCCCCTATTAAACAGTCTGCAAATGATAATTAAGCAAAGCAATTCTGTGAGCTCAACAGCCACTATCCCGGGCTTGCATCTCCCCTGGAAAATTGTGCTGACCTGCAAAGAAAAAGTTACAAAAACCCATCTGCTCTGGCTCCAACACAGCCTCCTCTCAGCCTTCCCCTGAGTGTGCTGATCATAAAAAATCTTCCTGGGTTTTCCAGGCCTCTACAGATCCGTGGGTTCTGGGCAGGGAGCTGACCACAGCCATGGTCTCTCCAGCACTCTATGGAGGAATTAATCTCCCTGTGGCAAGTGGCACTGTCACACACTCCCTGTGCAGGGACTGTCTGGCCTTTGCATAACTTGTTGGTTTTGACCATCACACACCTGCTCTGTGATATCCCCAGCCCTTCAGGCTATTTCCCAAATCATGAGTACATGGGACATCGAGTTCCCCAGGGCCACAGGTCTTACAGAACCCTGATGGACATTTTCCAGTGGAGAATGTTCTCCAACAGCAGCTCCAGCTCAGATACTGCTGAGTTACTTTACAGCTGTGCTACATGTGCCACACCAACTAGAGCATTAGTCCTCATAACATGACCTCTTAGTCCAGCAGGGCTCACGTAAAAAAAAAATCAGCCCAGCTGCAGGGGAGCCTTTGCCCGTGGAATCACCCCAACCCATATCAGTGATCACACGCAAGAGTTCAGGTGTTTTTCTCTTATTTTTCTCCATTTTTCCCAACTGTCAACTACAAAGAGGCAGTGGGACTCACTCAATGAGTCACTGTCACAGGCAAGGAGGTTTGCTTCCCTAAGTCAGTCCCAGTTGTGGGTGGGGGAATCTCTTAACTCTTCTGTCCTTGGGCACAGCAACCTTTCCATTTTTCCTCTTGCACATGAGCCATACCAAATAGCCAATACCACTCTTCTCTGGAGAAAACCAAAGCCAAACTGGTCATCCCACAAACACAGCATCATTGGAAGGTATTGATCTCTAATGGTGCAAGAGTTTTACCAAGTGAAATCTAGCAAGAATAGTAAAAACTATGGTCTTTTAAAGCTCTTTCAAACAATTACAGAAGGAAATGAGAACTTTCTATGTGATTTTAATGTGCTGCTGCTTTAGTAAAAATTTGACACAACTGCTCCATTTAATTTCAGGATTTTTGTTCAATTTCCTTGTCTTCAGTTACTTATTTTTCCTTCCTCCCATTTTTACAAAATTTGCAGAGGTTAAAGGGAATACATACACACATGCAAAAACTGAGGAACTGAGAAAACAGATAACCCTTTTTTCCCATTGACTACCTTTTCCAGATGTTCTTGAATGGTAAAAACACACCAGGAAAAAAAGGCCTTGAATGAAAAATAACTAAAAAAAAGTGGTGGGAGTAAAGGATGACAGAAGTGAGAAAATGAAAGAGAAGAGCAGACAGTTCCTCAGAGCAGGATATCCCACCCTAGACTGCATCTCCTCCCACTGCAGAAGCAGAGGTTATTTGCAGGCTCACCAACTCTCCTGACCTCGCCTGCTGCCAAGGGTTTATTTTCCAGGAAGCCTCTTTCCAGGCCCAGAACAGGAAGTGGGAATGCCTGGACCCTGGTTCTCAGCAGGTGAATGCAGCAGCTCTGGTGGCACTGGTGCAGCCAGGCCATGCTCTCAGGACACCTCTGGGAAACACAAACCACATTTACAGAGGCATTTTGCCTTAGGCTGGGAAAAACTGTCCTCATCTTCTGTAATTGTCCAAGAAATGACAATGAACAAATGGCTCCCTGCCACTTGTTATTTTGTTAGGAGTTTGCCTCCACGCAAACCAGTTGCCTCATGACCTGGAGAATGAAAACCGCCTGATTCTTGCAGGTTTGCAGCCAATATTGTCATTTCCTCACTGCATAAATTCCAGCTGCCCATGCCTGCACCCCTTCCAGCCCTGCTGTTGCTCTCTCCTTGCCTCAGGAGCGGCCGCAAGCCGTGAGTCTCAGTGGCCGAGCACACACCATGGGACAGCCCAGCTCGTCTCCCCAGGAAAGGACATCCACCATCACCCCTCTGCCCTCGTATCCCACTCTTACTGCTTTGATATGAATAATTCCAGCTCCCCTTTCCCCCCCGTCACAAAGCTGCTCACTGCCCCAAAGGCAGCGGTGTGTAGAAGTTGTTGCATCTCCATTAAACTGTACGCGCTCCGCCCGCCGGCCGCAGTGCACTTCAGATAATTCTTTGATGCAATATATTTTCCAGGATAGGCTTTTGTTTTCTTTCTTGGCTGCTCACCCTCTTTCTGTGGTCAGTTTTGCTCATTTCTCTTGTAAGCTGTCTAGAGGCAGAGAAAAGGCTTTCAGTTTTAAGCAGTTTCCTTTTCAGTTCCCCTTTATTGAATTCCAACCTCCATTTTTTTTTTTAAACATAGGGACATCATTTATCTTGGACTTTAAGTTGCAGGGGCCTTCAAGGGGGCTTCTTTTTTTCTTTCCCAGCTGCATTTGTTGACACACAGTCAATCTGTTTTTTCCTTCGTTCCCCCTCTTCCCCCCAGCAGGCCATAAAGTATCGACAGCTGTGCCCTTTATTAGCATAGCCATTTTAAGCACAACAAGGGGGAAGAGACTAAATATATTACAGCCATTACCTCTGTCAAAAAGTGACAATTTTAAAACATTTTAGCTTTTCACTGGGAAAGCTGGCAGCACAAAAGAAAGTGCTATAATTTTATTGTAAATGCTTTTTAAATATGGGTCACTTGGCCATAATCAATAGAAAGGATGGAAAAGTTCAAAGCTTGAGAACAGTTCAGGCAGATCTCAGATTTTTTTTTTTTTTAAAGGCTTGTCTTTAAAATATGCTAATTGGGGCAAAAATACAACAGTGAGAAGCATGCAAAGTAAGATCTTGCTCCTGGCGGTTTTGTTTTCTTTGCAGCTCTGTTCATGCTTTTCCCATCTACTTATAAGTGTGTTTTACAACTTGGATGGGAATTATTCCTCCCCAACAGAGAGTTATGAACATTTGGGGACTGAAAAAACAGGAGGGAATCCAGACAGTCACTAGTCTCTTCTCAAAAAGGAAAAGAAAACACTAATAAATGACTGTTTTTTTCAAATGCCTTTGGAAGTGTGATGTGCCACAGCACTGTGATTTAGCAGGCAGGCTCACTTCTTGAGCATAAAATAATCCTGAAGCCCGAGAATCCTGGTAGTTTAGGTTCAGGTTTGAATTCTTGGCAGAATTCTTGTATTTTAAGCTTCCAAAATGAAGAATTGGGCTTTTTGGTTAGACAAGGACTAACACCCACAGTCAGCATCTGTTACAAGCTCTAAAATGTAAAAGAGGGCTAATGGATGTCCTGAAGCCTGACGATCTTGGCTGCTTTTTTTTTTTAATTTGTAATGGTTTTATCAGGCCAAAGAGGAAGGGGCAATCTCAGCAGGGCTTATTTTGAATGGCTTCACCTCCCTCTCCATTTGCAACATCTGGAGTGAACTTAGAAGTCTTTTCTGTTATCTGTCTCTCTCCAGTTACAATTTTTGCTGGAGGTTTCACTGTGTTTTTCAAATTTCAGAATGTATGTAAAATTTGGATTATACCAAGGCAAGTTGTTAAACAGGCTTCCAAAAGCAAAGCTGCTTTAAAGAACCCGTTTAAGCAGGAAGCCCATGAAATCCTGCACACAGCATTATACAGTACCTGCCAAGGGGTGTGATGCAGCTTTTGTCTTGTGGTGGCTCCTGGGGGCCTGCATCCCACTGCACTGAGCAATCTCCAAATTTGCAGGAGAGAGCAAGCAAGCATCCTGCTGTGGGAAGAGTGTGGTCCATGGTAAAGGGGAAACTGCAAGGAATTCTCACCACCCATCTTTTGGTAACCAATTTAGCAGTTAAATGTAACCAGCTGGTCTCCCCAGGCTCCCTCTGTAGTCGAGGGAGGGAAAGCAAAGCTCCTGCAGAGGGTCATTCAGTGCACCCAAATTAGCCTTACTCTGAATTGTCCTCTCTCTCATCCGTGACTGGAAAAGGAGTTAGAAGAGACTACCCGGGTAATTTAGCCAGTTAAGATGGGTGGTCTGAATAATTCTTTCCCCAGCATCCTCTAAAAGCCTGCCTAGGTACCCCACAGAGATTGGCATGCTGTCGGAGGGATCGATTCCCAGGCACGTCAGCAGCTCAGTGATCTGTGCTCTGGCCCGCTCTGCAGAAAGCCGGGATGCTCGAGGAACTTACTTGGTCCTGTTGGACCCTGTAGCTCCCAGCCAGGACAGAGAGCTGAGCTGACCCACGTGCTGCCAGATGATCCTGTAGGCCTGCTTGTGGCAATGGTCAGGGTTTTGTTTTATTTTTGGAGTGGGGGGTTGGGCTCTTTTCCCTACCTGACAGACTGCATTTGCTGTCCTCAAGTCTGGCCAGAGGCCACTGTGGTGGGAGTAGCTGCAGGTCAGCCCTCAGAGTTGTCTCATGGCAGAATTGAAAGTGGCTCCAATGCTGAACAGAGAGGAGACAGGGCTGCTCCTACCTCCTTCCCAAGAATTAGTTTGGTGCCTTCCTGTGGGACCTCCTCCCCCTCCTTACTCACACAGAGCAGGGAAGAGGGGCTTGCTCTCAAGGAGGACAGCAAGGCACCGGCACCTCCCACCTGAGGGACTCGCAAACACCCACAGCATTCCTGAGGCCTCCAGCCAAGGGCAATAACCCAAGGCAGGCACAGCCTTCCACGGGCGAGGAACAGGGAAAAGCAGAGGATCAACAGGACTCACCTACATTGCTGAGGTGAGAGAAGGAGCCCTGAAAAACACTCAGCTTTACTACAGTCACCACCTTTTCCCTCCCCTCACACGCATCGAGGCCTCCCGGCAGTCTCAGGCAGCAGGGGAATGAGGGATGGGCTCCCGGCCCACTCACCCACCACAGCTCGGGAAGCACCTCCAGCCCACCCTCCCAGGCTCTTCCTCCACTGCTGAGGGAGCTGCTTTCCAGGCACAGCTGGAGGATACATGCAAAAGCCAAAAGGACATCAACTTCCCCCAAAATTCCTGGTCTAAATATTGCATCACCAGAGTGACATGTATCTTTTGCATGGAGAACAAGAAATGTTCCCTGACACTTTCCATAAGGACCAGCCCCATGTAAGTAACTAAGATGTTAATGCAGGAAGGATTTTCATTTGTAGCATTAAATACTGCTTTTTTTTTTCTGTCTAAAAGTGAGTCACATCTTTGCACTCCTACTAAATCACTGCTTTTCCATGCTTGACCAGAAAAGAATCTGACCTGGGCAGCTGTTTAACTTGCTGCTCAAAGACCAGCAAAGTCTGGCTCTCCACTGTTTGAACAGTGGAAGAGTCTTTTTACAGCCAGCCTTATTAAAGCACAGGATTTTATTAGCTGTTTTGTGGTAATAAGTTGAAGTACAATGTTGTGGAATGCTCCTTCAGGAGATTTGGGATCTTGTGTACTTTGGGGTTTACCTTCCTCTTTCTGACTAGGGTGCTTGGCAACCCACTAATGCTACAGCTTTATTGTAATGTTCTCTTCCTTAAAGCCACCTATGACAACTGATTTTTCACCCAAGTATGGGAAATCTGCCATTTGAAGAACAGTATGAAGAAAAAAGATGCTATCGCGTAGTTCTATTTTTTTTAAAAGCCTTTGCAGATTTTCAAGTACTTGGAAAAACTCAAAATATAGGGTAAAAAAATCTACTGTGGCCATACACACATACAGAAATGTTGTACATTCAAAACATCAAAGCTAATGTGGTTTTTCTCTTTGGCAAATTTCTTTAAAGTTCTGGTAATTTTCTCACAACATTTTTAACAGATTGTAAACGACCCTTTTTCCTGAAAACCACTTCTGGAACACATGAAGTTTCAATTAGCATTTGGGAATACCTGCCAGGAAGTTTTCATGAACATTTAAACAAATATATCTGTATCATTTTACAGAAGAACAAAGTATTTTGACAAATTTCAGCAATTTCCCATCATCTTTTGTTTCATAACTCTAATGGGAAACAAAGAGAAGCAAAGCTTCCAAATAATTGATGAGCTTTTTGAGAACTATGTGGCTTTGGCCTGTTGATGCCAAAGTGAAGACTGAAGCACAAGATCTTGGGTTTGGGACTGACTGTGGAAGACCTTTTGGGAGTGAAAGGTACATGTCCCCAAAACCCATTGGGTAACACCTTTATGGTCACCACTAGAAAACCTACTAACTTTTTACTCAGAAGGGAGTAAAATGAGACATTTCACTTAGAGACCCTTCCCCACACTGCCTGGTTTGCCAGTTTAAGCAAGACTCAGCTGCCCAAGCCTCCAGTTTTGGAGGTTCAACTTGGAAAATAAATTTAGGAGCAAAAATTCACAGTACACAAAAAATTCCAGGGAGCTCCTTTTTTTAACCTCACTTTTCTCCAGACTCCCATCCAAGAGAAATCCTACCATGTGGTCAGTTACTCTTAAAACACCAGCCAGCACAAAAGGAAGCAGAGGCACTGCTGATTTGAAGGACCTTTGTCCCAAGATACTCCCAGATCTCCAGCCAGTGCAGCTAACGTAGGACCTATGTTATATTGCAAAAATAAGCCTTTTCACAAACTATCCCCTTGGAACAAGAGCTGCTCTAGGGCACTGCACTAGTGCAAGTTGTTAATTTATCTACATTAACCTGCACTACAGGCAACTCAGCTGTGACAGCCACTCTTGAGCTGGAGGATCCAGGCAGAACCTCCTATGCTTGGTCTTCACTTTTTTCTTTTTAATTGAAACAGCATCTCATGTCTGTAGAACCCTCTACAAGCCTGTTTTCCAAGATAAACTGAACAGAACTATTTACTGCAAATGTTGCTGCCCTGTGGTGAATGACAGGGGGCAGAGCACAAGAGCCTCATGCTATACTGCTTTGTAACAAGGTCCCTGGAGCCATTATTGTTTTATTAATCTCTTTAGCCTGCTAATTGTAGGAGCATAGTCTAGAGCTTGTAAAGCAACAATTGAGATTTTGCTCATTTTCATGCTCTTTACTTAGTGCTCTGCAGCAAGAAGCTCCTATAGAAGCTCATGACTGAAACAAGTCCTTCCTCAGCCCCAGCTGAAACCAAGACCATTCCTCATTAACAGGGCCAGGGAAGTTTTGCTTCTCAGGGAGGGATCACAAGTTCCTTGCACCTGTAGGGCACACAATATTTGCCTGTGCTGGGCTCAGAGTAGTCAGTGCATGATGCTAAACCCAGAATTACATTTTTGAGACCCAGCTTAGATGCAGCCAAGCACAATTCTTGCTCTTGGACAACAGGTCCCTTCACTTTTGGAGTCATATAGAAGAGGTATGACATTACATATTACATATGTACCAGGAAAGACAGTGCTGTGGCTGGGCAGTGTTTTGGAAACACAAACTGAAACACTGAGAGGACAGCAGTGCATTATTTTTTTCTTTTCAGTTCTTTTGGAAGACTAAGATCATCTGTAGAAGCTCCTCACATGAGCAACCACAGCACAATTTAATACCAAATCCCCCTTTACAGGGCTTTTGAACACCAACTTCCTTAGTTCAGAGAACCACTATCAAGTCATAGGAAACAAACTGGAGAATCATCACCAGCCTCTGAAATGTCCCTAGTGAATGACATGTATAAGCTTCTGCACAAAATATGAAATTAGAAACTACAGCATGGATTATTCTTCATGTAATTCATGCTGGGAGAAACACACAGAAAGAAACCAAGCAGGCAAGGAGGCAACAACAGCAGTGCAGCACGCCTAAAACTTTAATCTTTGCTTTTAAAGAGTACAGAATTTAAAGTGACACTTTCTTCTCCTTCCACCCTCCTATTCTCTATCCCATTGCTTCCTAAGTTCTCTCTATGAGGAAATATTTCTTTGTTGATTAGTTTGACTTCCCTTCAATTGAGGCATAGCAGTTAATCTCCAAAAGTAGGCCCCAATTCAGTGAAAACAGGGGCACATGCACTCCAGTCCCCTCCCATTCATGGCAACATTTAAGTGCAATACTTGAACACCATTTTCAATAGGGATGTTTTTACTTAACCAAAGAGGGGAGGAGGGAGTATATTCGTGTGGTCTTAACCAGGCAGGGAAGGAAGACATACAACATACATCATCTTGTTCCCAATTTAAAGGCAGTTTTAGAAGCAGTCTGTCACTGACACATTGTTAAAATCTTAAGCAGCAGTTTAACTGGAGAAGTTTGTAGCAGTAAGAAACCCCAGGGCACATTAAAAATGGGAGCTTTGAAATCACTGCTCAATGCCAGCTAAAGCAGCCTCACAAGGTCAGACTTCTAAGTCTAAACACCCTCTGCTCCTAATGCCATTAAGTAAACACGCTTCATTAATACAATTATATAAAGAGGAAGACTGGCAAGACAATACAAAAGATTATCAAGAATATGAAAACCTACAGAGTTCAGAAAACAAGATTCTGGAAAATGAAAGTGGACTTTATTTTACACTGTAGGCTTTCACTTTTTCTCCATTTGAAATACGTTTAATTTTAAATTAATAAAGATCATAAACTAATAAATTGATATGTTCTCTAAACAGACATAATAAAAATTCAGACATTACAGCACAGGACCCATCATTTAAATATGCCAATAAGAGAACAGTTAAAGTGATGCTGGCTAATGTGAGGATAAAAGATGTGGCTCTAAGGAGAAATGCAGATTAGAGGAGAATTGAGAGTGAAGCAGGTGATGCCTTAGTCTGAATCTGAGCTCTCTTGCTTGCTGGTATGGTACTGGCTGACTGCTTCCTCCAAAGGAGCCATTGTCCCATCCGGCCGCAGTCCCATTGGCTTTATGAGCTCATCTCTGTGAGAGATTGAAAAAAAGAATCCATATTAGCATGTGCACACATATCAATTCCCATGTGTATAATACACTCACATACAGTATATGCTTCAGTACATAATGAGCCTCTAAAAGGAAGTTATTCCTGCTACAGCCCTCTGTTCTGAAGAAAAAGGCACAAAAAAACTTCCCAAATAGGTGGGAGGGGAAGAGCAGGACAGATAAAGACTTCATTCATGGAGGCCAAAATTAGTTAGCCAATTAAAGACACCATGAAAAGTCAGTGCCTAATAGGCTCAAGACAAGGAGCAGGTTGGCTGTTTTGGATATACAAACTAGCTTTTCTTCTGAGAGTTCTCTGACAGCCAGTTCTTCCTAAAATTTTACCTGCCATTCTGGCTAATATATGCCCAAGCAATTAAAACAATGATTTGATACATATTCATCTTGTTGAAGGAAATAAATCAGTTAAGAGAACAGACTCTGCCTACACCACTACTAGGGGAGAGTTAAGGACTTGCTGATTCACTTAAAAAAGCTGACTGATTCTAATACTATTGCTTTTGTTTGTGGCAGTTTAATTACAGGATTTACAGCCATTTTAATCTCTTCAAAGCTCCAAAGGCCGCTCAGCAGTTAATCCAATTATATCTACTCCACAAGCTACAGCCTCATCTAAGAGATGATTAATTATTGATTAAGCCAATCAAAAAGTATTAGCAAAGATTTATTTAATCCTTACTTTTTATCATCTCATCTATATGTGGATTATGGAAAAAGCTGTAAGGGCAAAGATAACATTTTGATTTTATGCGGAAAAAAAGAAGGGACAACACCTCTAAATATTTAGGAGTCACCTTAAATAAAGGAACAGACGTTTGATGTTAATTTACCCCGTTGGTCGAAAAGCATCCCAGTAAAACTGTCAATTTAACATACATCTACCACCCTCCCAAGCCACGGACAATAAAACTGTATCACTCAGCAGGGAAGCAAAGGCATCTCACCAGCTCTCTGCCTGGTCTGCACTACTACCTTGGCTGAAAAAAGAGACAATTCCTTGTACACAGCTGGCAATCAATCCAACCTTGACACACCCGCAGGAACAGCAAGAAAGGCAACATCTGAGTCACAGGGCATACATATGCCAGACACCGTACAGTCAAGATGCAGTTAAATCAGGTCTCAAAATGAGACCAGTAAGATAAATGCAGCTGTTTGTGCAGATGTGACAATCAGATCCTACAGTGATAAACTCACAAATGCCACATGAAAAACAAAAGCTGTGGCTTGGCTGACCAGGTCTGGTGGTAAGCGTGAGGCCAGGGAAGGAGGTTTGCAAGACCGGACAAAGAGCAGAGGCCAGGCTCCCTCAGCGTGTGTGGAAGAGTAGGATCCATCTTTAAACAGACTGGAGAGAGCTTGCCATTACTTCAGGACTGCCAGTGAGTCCCCTCCCTTCTGGCAATGCAATCCACAGTGTGCAGATTCTGCCCAAGTGACAGCACTCAGAGAATCTCTTGGAGATGTGTGAAGAAGACACCTCTGAGCCCCTGAAATCAGATGCAAATGGGCTCAAAACATGAAGACTGCAAATCTGCTGTCCAAAGAGGACAAGAACCCTGCTTGCTGTAGGGGTCCTCCAAAGAAAAAGCTGGAGTGCTTTGGAGTTGTGTCTAACAGCAAAGATTTTTTTTCCCACATAGAAAAAAATCCTTTACATGTGAGGTATTTTTGGTTTTCAAACTTTAAACATTATACAAAACAAGTATCCTCTAAAATGCAAAAATGTAGCATGAAGAACAAAATCACCACTGCTTGCCCTTTAAACTGAAAGGATCCTAGATTTTTGTTTTAAAAATCCCAAAGTGTACTCTTAAGTTGCAGCATTTAATACTGCAGCCAGAAGTCAAGGAATTTACCATTTATTTTTGATAATAAATGAATTATAATAGCTAATAAAGGATAAAGAATTTATTTAAAGGATGAAGGGAAACATAGGAAAACTAAGTTCTCTTTATGTGGGAACCTCCCTCTCCTCCCAACAATTCTTAGGTCTTTAAATATTGTCAAGTCCTATCTCATCATTCATCAATTATAAAGGCAAAGCTTTCTCTGAGGCTTCCCTTTTCCAGCCTCACTTTCACATCCCTCTTTAGCTTTAGGATTTAACAATGGGAGCCACATTGAACGGAATAACAAGGATGCTTATCAAGCACCTTTCTGTTCCTGAGCTTGTTTCCTGAGCCTCTTGCTTTGCAAGTCCCTGGGCAGGATGGATGAGGGCTGGTAGGAGGTTGTTGTTCTCTGCATTAGGAGGCTGAATTCCACACATCCTTCCTCAGGCAAGTACTACCCACTAAAACTGAACTGTGTGAAGACAGAAATATACCAAGCCACCAAAGAAGGAGGAGAAGCAAGGATCAGCCTATTTTGTTTCTAACCATGATCTAGACCTCCACTGTGCTTTGACACCCTGCACTACCTGAGGATGTGCTCACTATCCATGGGGAGAGACAATGTGGGAAAAGAAGTGCCAGGAACTGACAGGCAGAGCCTCAGAAAACAAGTCACTATCCAGAAACTGAATGTTTACAGCACATCCATAGGGCAGAACATCACTGGCCTCAGCCCAGTAGATGGCAGTGGGAATTATTCCATATCCATGAAGTTCTACACAAGCACACAGTGTGTGTATATATACATGTTTGAACATCCCTAGGTGACCTTCCACATACTCAGATGCACCTTGTAACACTCATTTTTCTAACACAAACAAAACATTCATTCAAGTGTACTTAGAAACACACCATAATTAAACAGTTGGTAAAATGCATTCTCTTCTTCCACTTTCAGATCTCCTAAGAGTCCCTTCAAATATATCCATACACGTTCTGCCTTCCTGCTTGCCATTTAGCTTGATAACGACTCAAAAATCATTGTCTTGTTTTGAAGGGTGACTCTCTTCTGCCTGCTGTCTGTGCTGCAGGGCAGCACTGCCACACAGAATTAATGATGGTGTCTGTAATCAAACAGCCATCATGTAAACACCAGCCTGCCCCTTTGATGAAACAGCGTCTTGGGGACCTATTCACCTCCTTATAATTGAGTGCCACATAATAGTTCCGATCCTTTCAGGGAACATTATTTTGTTCTGTGATTAGAAAGAGGAAGAAAAAAAACAAACTCGATGTAGCATTGCCTTCTTCATTGATCCTATGATTAATTTTGTGGTTTTAATGAGTAGGGTACCTTATTTAGACAGGTTCTCTTACTCGTTTTGTTGACTTCTGTTCAACGTACAACAAAACCCAAGCTGTGATAATTGGAGACCATTTTATCAGCAAAAGGATTCTTGCTATTAATACAAGGTTGGCTTGGAAAAAGCATCCTGACATTCTAAATTAGTCAATTAATATACAATTCTACCTACCATTTATAATAGAAAAAATGTTAGCATTTTTTCCAGACATTTTAATTAACACAAAGGATCTCCAATAATCTATTATATAGACAGAATATCACACAACACTGACTTAAGGTGGCTAACTGGATGTTTTGAGAAAAAGAAATGGAAGGCTGAGTTAAATCCTTGCAGATCTGGGGAGTTTTTTGAAGCTCAAAGACGTGCATCATGTGCAGAGGACACTGACTTAAATCACCTAACAGTTACCAAAGAACCAACAGACACTTAATGCAGACAAAACCCACAGAGTTACATCAGGGCCAAGTTCAGGCATCCAGGATTGGCCTAAGTAGTATATACGTCTCCCAAGAACTGCAGTAATCAAGATTTCTCATGTTCATTTATACTTATAATTTGTATATATTTAATGATTTTTAAAAAGTAATCTCACTCAGCCAAATTTGATCAAAATACTAATTTATATAAAAACTTTTGTAGAATCCAAGTCTATGTTAAAATATTGGCACAGGGGAAATGGGTTCACAATAATATTCAGCTTTCCTACAGGTATTTTGAGAAATCAAAACTGGGTGATTAATTTTAATTTAGCCTTGTTGATGGTTAATAACCTCATGAACAAGCCCAAACACCAACAACCTAAAAGCATAGAAAAGCTTGGGAAGTATGACCTGAAATGACCAAAAGCATCAATCAGTTTTACATGACCTCAAAAAGTTTCAATTTCTCAGTGCCAATGCTGAAAATAAAGAGAAACCTGAAAAGCAAAAATCCACTGGCATATTATGGAACTAGGAGAAAGATGTCCCTTTGTACTTATAGCTTCAATAAACCCTTACAAAGGGTACAGTGCAAATTCAGCAGCCGTTAATGAAGGCTATAATTTCCCAATGAAGCAGTACTGTCTGGCAAATTTGTTTTCCGAGCTCTGATACTCAGCCAGTCTAAGCCAAATCTGGAACACCACAGTGTCAAACTGGCCTGATTATCCATATCAGTCAGAGAGGGAAGTTGACAAGTTTGTCAGTCCTTCAACTTTTTTTTTTCTCATGCTTTTCTCCAATAAAAGTGTGGCAGCTCTTCTAAGCTTAGCTTCGACTGCTGGGACAATACCAGTGAACTAAGCAAACCTGTTTTCCTGTACATCACATAAATTTACTCTAAGCTCCTGTTCAGGTTACACTGAGTTATATAAACTTGCTCAAGATGACAAGTTGTTTGTTTCTGCTCAACTTCCTTCTATAAGCAAAGCACTGCATCAAGCTGAACCTGTTCATGGTACATTTTCCCTTCTATGATGACAAGAGAGAGCAGAAGAAACAGGAAACCTGCCACAAGCACTCTGCCTCACAGGAAGACTCAAACCCCAGAATCAACCAAAAACTCCAACCAAGCAACTTCTGCTTTGCATCCATAAGGTGCAAACCAAGGGTAAGAAGTGCATTCTATGTAGATTTAAGTCTGCAAACTCCCAGCACTGAAGGGCTCAAGCTGGAGGCAGCACAAGTGCTCTATTGCAAAACCATGGAGGGACTCCCACTACTATCAGCATGGTACTAACTCTTTGTATGCAAGACTGGCAACTTCCCATGTTGATTAACGTCTGCAGGGCCCATAATTGCACTCAATTGCATTTATAAAAAAGATCCCACAGCCTCCCCATTCCAAGTCTTAACTTTCTTTTTCCTTCCTGCCAGCATTTCCCTCCTCCCCAGTTTTTAGTAAAACAAGTGTGGGAAGAACAGTGAAACTATTTTATTAATGTTATCACAGCACCTTAAGGGGTGACACCAACAACACTGTCCTACACAAACCACAATACTAAACAAACCAACAAAAATCCTACCACAAAGAGTTCCGGCCCTGAAGCAGTGTAAGTGCTATAGAAGAAACTGCAGGTGGATGTAAGGGGCACAGAAAGCCCAAGGTGACAGCAATGCTGCTGGACAAGAGGATAAGTGGTGACACAGGGCAGCAGCTGCTCAGTTATTGTCAGCCTGTGGCAGGCACTGCAGCAGGTGCCTCCAACCCTCCAAACTGAAAGGGCTCTTGTGCCACAGTAACCATTGGGAGTTTTTGTGTAACTGCTGCAAGGACAGCAACTGACTTGTCTTCAGTCTCAGCTTATCTGCAGCCTCAATCTTTCTTTCAAATAACACTTTAGACCATTTAGTCATTTTATTGTGGTAGCCTTGAATCTCAGCATCTTAATTCTCTAGCTTAATGTAACAGTGATTCCATTTTACAGAGTAGTTCAATTAAGATTACATGTGCATTGCATTTCCTTCTCTTTCCTAAGACTATGACATACTACACTTGCTTTCCACGCAAATAATGTGAAAAAATATCCAATAACTTCATTGACAGTTTCAGCTCAGTTGTTCTAAGTTCCTTCCCTGCTTTTAATCTTGCCTATAATTCAGTTTTTGACTACTAATGTAAAATCCATATTCTCCTGTATCTTCTGCTATATTCCTAATCTTTAACAGATGCAAAAAATACTTGTTTTGAATTTCTCTTGATAGGTCTTTTTAACTGACTATCTGTAGACTATTACAAGCACATTTCTAGCTGCTGAGTTTTTTCTATGTTTGAAGAATGGATGCAGTTATATATTTACCTCCTACAGCTCAGTTCAATGGCAAATTAGTGTTTTGAATAAATTAGGTTTTGAATTAAAAAAAAACTACAAGCAATCACTCCAATATTTAGAAATACGGGAAAAGAAAAACCAGTAAATTCTAGGCATATTGAGCTAAAGAGAAAAAAAGCTAGAGGCAACAGTACAGGTCTATGTTCTTTTGTATACAGAAAGTTATGAATTGAAGACAAACTCTCTGTATCAATACTGTAACACCATCAATACTGTCACACGAAGTACCCATTTCTTTCATGGCATTGCCTTCGTCACATAAAACAAATTACAAAGGCTGATTTGTAACCCAGTTCACACTTAACCCAATAAATCCACAGTAAGTCTTAACTATAAATTCCCTTTTAATTGTTCCATTATACAATTTATTGTTTCTGACAACAACTATTTTCACACTGCATTTGTTCTTCATATAAGCAGCAGGCATATGTAGTTACAATGAGATGTTGCTCATTAATTTGGGGAAAATAAGCATGCTTGCCTTGGGCCTGGATTGTGTCCCATACTTTAAAAGAAGTTCTCTTCATTACCATCAGCCTATCTTATTTAGGAGGCAGGTCCTCTAACCACCGTATCTTCCCAGTTCTGTCCAATCCTCTTCAATAGGTTTCCTCTGAAGTCCTGCAACATATCACTCTTTTCTTTGAAGTGCTAAACAATTTTCTCTGCATTTAAAGTGGTCCTAATCCTACAAAGCAGTTGATTCTAGCACTATTTTGAAGCACTAGACCTTAGTAAAGAGCCAGGATATAATTTGCCTCTCAAAAGCAGCTATAATACAATACCTGGAAAGTTTATCAAACATGTTGACAAGCTTCATCGCTTCATATTCTTTTTGTTCTTCTGTCATTTCATCCATTGGATTGGGCATTGGTTCTTCTAAGTGACCAGTGATAAGGTTAATGCTGGAGGTGAAAAAACAACAGTTTATGTTTCAGCAAGAATACGTACATTTTCTATCTTAATAGCAGGAAACAGGAAGAACTCACAGAAACCATCAAGACTAAAACTGCACATGAAAGGTTTTATTTTGTTATAAATAAAGTTTGTACAAGGTTTGTACTTATACTGTATTTTCTCATTAATCATGACTGCATCTTGTGTTGATGCACTGTATTAATATCTTGTCCATGCTCAAAAATGAACAGGCTAGTAGTTCTTGTTGTTGGAAGCCAGAGAGAAACAGTTTGAAACCAAGGGAATGATGATGGTAACAATGACAATGTCATTAGTACTAATGACTTAAATAGGGAAATGAATGACAGATACATGTCTGAAACTAATTCTGTAAAGGCTTAATTTTAAAAAATATAGACAGGTTCCAGTTAATTTTCCATTAAATTAGTTAACCACTGCCATTCCACGATGATGATTTCTTGCTCAAACCAGATTAAGTTACTTTACTTTAAGCATTTACAAAGCCAGCTTTATTTTCACTGTTAATACAAGTAAAGAGTGATAACAAAATGGTAATAAAAGCAGAGAAGTAGTTTTAAAGAAAACTTTCAGGGCACATTATCCTTTCAAGCATTTTAATCACAAACATTTAACAGCAATACAGAAAATCAGATGCATAAACCAACTGACAGTTATCTTGAATGTTTCATTTAAGTGTTAGCTTTTAACTAAATGGGTATTATAGTTTTACTTATATGCATATAATTGAATGTCAGGCTTTTGAAAGAAGAGCAGAGAAAAAAAACAGCAAGAAAAATATCCTGAAGTGCAGAAATATAAAGAAACCTCCTGGTTTAGAGTTAATTTCTTAGCATAGAAGCGGCACAACTCCTAAATCTCATACATTTAATCCTGTCCTTTGTTCATGTACCTTAATAAGAATCTTTCAATAAAGCACAAGTTCCTACCATATACCTAACCATGTCTGTATAATTCAAGGAAAGCAGAGTAAAACAGAAGAATAATGTTAACACTTCAGATTTCCACTATCAACAGTTTCAGAACATCTTTAAAACGGCATCAAATCTTAGATGCAACATGACAAACTAAAACCCCTAACACCCAATCAAATACAACTAATAAAAAATCAACAGAGCTTCTACATGGTCACTGAATCCTTCTAACAAATACATGAGATTCCTGCTGCATGATTTCTATAGATTTTGTTCCTTCCATACTTATGTATGTGACCTACTTGATTCTTTCGGAGAATTTTAGTACCAGGCAATTTGAAACTCAATCAAAACTGAAACTAAACCTACTGGCTTTCTCCTTTTCAACAAAGTTTTGGCTAAAAGCTTTAGCCATATATGACACCATTACTTTCTCCATTACAGAGATACAGTCTACAAACAATAGTTAGCAGCTTGGCAAACGTCATGTGAGTTCCTCAAAAATCCGTGACAAAGCCCATCCTTGCTAAGTTTGCTACTAAATTCTTTTCCTATAATTTCCTTAAAAATCTCTTTCCACACTTGAATTTGAAGAGTTATCCAGATGTTAAATCATTCTCATAGTAACATTTTTTTCCCCCTGCAACCATATCTGACTACATAATGGTCACTATTAGAGGCTGATTTCTCAATAATTACACCATGAAATTAGCAGAAGACAGGAGTTAATATAAGCACATATCATTCAAAAACTGGGATCTTTGAAAAAGGTAAAAAACTCCAAAAAGTATGTCAAAAGAATCCAAAATGCAACAGGATATGAGAAATTGAAAACAATACTATACTTTGGCTTTGCAGATTTGTATTCTTCTGTGTCTGTATCTTCATCATCTGAGTACCAATGATCTCCTCTTCCTCCAGCTAGCAGGCCCCTGGCTGCCAGCAGTCCTGCTGCATTACCATAGCCTGTGTATTTCAACAAGCTATCAACTGCAAAGAGGATACAGAAAATTATTCAGCTGCAATCAGCCACAAAACAAACCCCACCAGAGTGCTACAAGAATTTAGAGTTACAGCAAGAGGCAAACACACCAATTAAAGCAAGACCCTATAGAAAAAGGAGAAGAAAAAGTAATTTTTACCTCTCTCTTTACATAGAACAAAAAGAAATTCTGCTGCAATTTGCTTTACTCCAAGGTCAACGTGTGTCATAAGGCGCACGAGTTTGTTCCTCACTGTTGTGCCAACTTCAGGACGGTTTGAGACATCTCTTAGTGGAGGCAGTACCTGGCAGCACAAAAGAAAGGGAAGAACAGTATAAAATGCATGGAAATATCCTGCAAAAGCAATATTTGCAAAAAAAAAAAAAAATGTCGTCAACAGAACAAAAAAAAAAATACTCTGTCCTTCAAAAAAAAAAAGGCAATAAAATCAGACAACTGTGCCCACGTGCATTAGTGGTGACTCTTACTTCTTAATATATTTTATTTTTCTGGTCTGTCATTTTGGGCAGAAAAATACTAAGTCTCAAATGTAGACTTTAAAAAGACAATTATTAGGAGTTTATGAGCACAAATGGGTGTCCCAGGAGAGTTGGTCATCAGGCAGCCATAACCTCATGTTCTGTTTCTTCTGTTTTGCTCAGTACAAGTACAAGTAATAGAAGCACCAGTTTAAGGAAACTTATACTCCTAAAATGCTATGTAGTTTATACAGAAGAATAATGTACTTAATGAAAAAGCAGGAAAATAAGTACATTGCAAGTTCTACTACAAGTTTCTAGTACTAAATTTTAAAAATGGGCTCTACATATAGAGGAAATGCATACTTCAACCAGAAAACACTTTTAAAAACTCAAGCTAAATTTCAGAAATATTTTGGAGAAATCATGATTTAATATTTCCTCAAACACACTATTTTCTCATTAGAGGTCATTAATATTGTTAACTGCAATCCTCAAGAAAGCCAGGTAATACACAAATGGTGGCTTTTTCAACAAACTAACTTGTGCCTCCTTGTGCAAATGCCTTCAGACTCAAAATCTATGCAAATTTTTTCTTGTTTAAAGGATATATTATATGCTCTGCAAACAACTCTGGGCCATAATATGAAATATTTAATGATCTGAAGACTCTAGTAAGAATTATGTATCTTCAATATTTTATTAGAGAATAAAACAAAGTATGTCACCATCATAAAAAATTACAAGTCCTTTGTCTTCTAGGTATCTAATGTAAAGAGTCATGTCCTGTGCAAAATTAATGTACAATTACTACTGAAATTGGACTCACTGGGAACTGATCCCTACACGAATGCTACAGTATTGACTGCTTTGGATAAAACAGACCCTGTCTTTTTCAAACCAAATATTCAAACAATTAGCAAAAACATTTTACTTTGTCCCTGCTTACTCCCCACAATGAGGATAGTACCATGACTGCCATTTCCCAGTGTGCTGTAAGAATGAATTAATGTTTTTAGAATACTCTAATACTAATACAGTGATGAGTGCCATAGGACAGTCCATGAGGAAATCAATCATCCTGTCTTCAGATCACAATTTGAATAGCACACAATAAATAAAGCCCAAGGCTAGCACTTAACAATGAGGGTAATTCAAAATATCAAACATCCAGTCATGCAGTTAGCAACATCCATCCATTCTCTGCACTATATGAGGCAGTGGTCCTGTGGCAGGAGTCAGCATGCAATTATATCCTGACATCGAGATGCCCAGATGTCGTAAAAACATGCAGACAACTTCATTTTCTAGCTTCTGAACACTTGGCTCTGCAACTTTCTTTTTTTTTTTTTTTTTAAAGTTAACAGATCAGCAAAGTATCCTAAAAACTAACTGCTGTGAAGAAAAGCAAACAAACAACAAGAACAAATTCCTCAAATTCCTCAAAAACATTTTTCTGGTATAGATGAAAGAGGCAGAAAATATATGCTCTTTTTAAATTCCATTTATGAATTCAGGCACAGCTTCGATCTGGGAGCAGCATCTAGGCTGCGACTTAAAAGTCACTGCAGCTTAGGAGAAGGACAGCAGAAACCACAGGAGCAATTTCTTTCTTTTACTCATCTTTTAACTTCTTTCTGCTTGACCTCAGGAAAAGCAGCAAAATGAATAGAAAACACCACACTCAACCACCAAGCTACACAGATCCTCTAGTTCTTTAACCAGAAATCTTTTTCCCTGCTGAAAGCCACAGCCCATACTGTAATAAAGAGCTCTTTTAAGAGACAAAGTCATGAAGTGTGCCTCTGTCCAGGGACACTTCTACTCTGACACACTGGTACACAAGTCTTAATACCAACAATTCCTTTCTGCTGAGGTAAAACTAAACTTCAAGCAGAACCCATCAAAACACCTGTATTCTCACTGGCCACCACACATATCTGCAAAATTTAATTAACTGCACTGAAATGTTTCTTATTTGTTGAGTGTATGGGAACCTTACTGAGTTTTTTACCTGTCTCACTCGTTCCATGGTGATTCACATTAACACAGCTTTACAATATGTTATTATATAACAGCTCTACAGAATGTATCATGGAACTCAGGCCATAATATCTATTGATTTACAGAAAAATTATTTCTACAGCACTGTCCTGCACTGATGAACAAACCTCCAAGTTCATCATTAGCTTCATATTCAAATTTTGATGAATATTTTACTTACCTGAGCTTTGATAAACTTCCTGATATTCCTGTGAGTTCGGCAGCATTCAGTTAACAAACTGAGAACTGGAGTCAGACCTTCTCTATAGCTGCTTCCCTAAAACAAAACCAAATACAAATAAAACATTTTAGGAGCATACTTTCCTTTTCAAATTCGATGAATACTTCAATAAAGTTCTATATGACAGCCAAAAATATGAACTTTACATAAAGAGCCAAATGTTCACCTTCAGACTCACAGCAAATATCTTCAGATATTCACAGGAATTAGTTCTTTATTTTGAAGTGTTTCACAGTTTAGTAGGACATCCATATTTGTGCTAAGTACTGGCTGAAAGGTTTATACAAAACTTGAGTTATGTGCACTTTTTGCTTTAATGAAAGAGGCCCCTTTTGTGAAAAATCCCTGCAATCCATACCTTGTCTATCCTCTTCTCCATGAAATCCAGTAAAATCTGAATAGCTCCCATATTCATACCATTGTATTTTATATCTGTTTCCTCTTGGGATGATGGATTAATAAGGACATCCAAGCAAGAAACAGGAACATTGCTTAAGAGGTTGATTGCATTGCTGAAACAGATTTTAAAAATTCATTATTCATTTGGAACAAAGAATTAAAAACAGAGTACAACTCACCATAAACTGCTTGTACAACAGCAATCAGAATGAGGCCCTACAACTCAAACAATGCTTTATTTTCTCCTCTCTGCGTTTTAAAGAAGGTGGCCTGCATTATCGCCTGAGTGCTGGCACTTAGAACAGACAAGGAAAAAGAAAGACAAAAAGTTCCAAAAGCAGCAGTCCAGGATTACTTCCAGCCTCCACAGTACCCCATCCCGCGGATAAGGCACAGCTTCCAGCAGCATGCTACAGCAGCTGATCGTACAGGACAGCAGGGGGAACTCTCGCATTGATTTGCAGTAGTCAGTTTTTTCCTCCTTGAAACTTTAAAAACTTTACCACACATCCACATTACCAACATTAGTGTGGCAAAATACAACACGGACAACATTTCCTCCTGCTGTAACAAGGGGGAAAAGTGGCCATTTCTTAGGTCCCCTGAAATATTGTAATTTTTATTTAGCTTGCAGTATATATGAAATACAGAAGGCTTTTATAAAAAAAGACTCAGGTTTATTTACCAAGCACTACCTTTCAGTAACTGGCAGTGTTCTCGTTCTATAACACAAAGAGGAGCATTTCCAAAGAGCCATTAAGTGATTTCAATTAGGCCACAGGGTCCCTCCCTCCTCTTTAATGGAGTAAGGTGGGACTTACTTTGCAAGGGTCTCTTGCAGGGTACAAATGCCTTGAGTTTGCTATCTACCCTGTTCTCACTGTACAGACTTGGGAGAACACTGGGAGAAATTACGCAGATGCTGCAAAAATTAGAATTCTGTCATTATTTACTTGCTGATGTCCAACTAAACTTATAAATGGATGTATTTAGAAATGGCACAAAACTATTCCGGTTTAACCATGCAGACCTCAAAGCTATCAATGAACCAATGAGCACTGATATTTCAAGGACCAGTGAAGTGTTCCAAGAATGGAAAAAACTTTTCAAACAACTTCATTTAAGACTTTTAATAATGTCTACTTAGAAGTTATTAATACAATTCTAACAAAAAATTAGCAAGAGAAACCAAACCATGGCCATCAGACCATAGCAGGATTTCTAGCAAATGTGCTGGTTCTGGTTTAATCAGTCTGGGTGGCTGTTCCACACTGTGCCATCTCCTTTTTACTCTTTTAATAAGTGAAATACAGACCACTATTACTTTTGGGAACACTTGTTCTCTTTGTTTTGTTTCTAAATCCTGTTCAAGATATGTCTTTTCTGTCACGGAAGTTATTCCTCTCCAATAATTCAGGAATAGTCAGAAACAAAACAAGAAGAAATTCAACAAATATTTGGTGGCTTCAGGCCTTTCATCAAAAGTTCTCTTTTTACCAGTTTCTTATTAAACAACCAAGTTCCCAAACACCTACAAAATTAATTTTCTGGATCACTGTGCCTGAGCTATTCTTTTCAATAAATGAAGCCCGGCTTTCTGATCTTTGTCACTCCACTGACAGTTTTATTTGTGGCAGAGGAGTGTATGAAATTCTCCAGCTACCAGGAAGTCAGTGACTATGCACAGATATGCACAATAGTGTTTGCATTCCTACTCCAGGGGGTAGAAATACTGCGTATATTACTCTCCCCTTTTCAGCTTCCTAGAGATCATTAATCACTGGGACATGACATCCACCCACTCATGCTCCCAGCCCCCTCCTGATATGCAAATTCAGAAGCAAAGGCCTATTTAGAGCCAGTGAATGCCTTGATTAAGACCTTGTTAGTGGGCAAAAATGGCACTCACTCTAACATGTGGTACTTTAACTTGTTCATATTCAAGCATTAAGTAATGATGCAACAGAACCACAATGACAATACTGAGTACTAAAGTAGTTAAGATATTTTTATGGCTAACTTCTTTTTTATTAGAAATACTCACACTGACTATCAGTACATCATTGGTCAGGGCATGTATCCAACACTCAGTGCTCACCTAAAATAAATCCTCAACTTACACATTCAGAGCACAGGCATTCAAATGATGTGCTTTAACAGGCTGCCCAAACCTTTCACTGAAGCATCTTAGGTTCTGCAGATTTATAAATCAGGGAAGTGCAGGTGACCAGCAATCTTAAGAAATATATTTATATCTCCCTGATGCTTCATAAAGTTTATTCTGCATTCACCACTGTTTCTATTTTATTTTATTTTTAACACAGTTTTCATAATTGCCTGATAGGCTCCAGGAGGAAAGCAGAGCTAGAAATTGTGCTCTGCTCTCTGACTCACACCTCATCTCTAGCAATAAAGACTGCATGGTCAGAGTCCAGCATGCTGAATGGCCAAATGATGACACAGCCTCTCTTTTTTAGCTATAGACTGCTGACAACAGTTTACTCATTCGTTAGTGCAGCTCCTATCTGGAATTAAGTTTTGCTTATCCAAATAGAACAGTGGACTGAAGTGGGGCTCTCTGATGCAGGTCCCAATCCCTTTAAGGATTTGCAGGGGCATTACTTCTGTGTACAGCTTTTCCATTCCAGAGTTGCCTTGTGATGAACAGTCTTGGTGGACAAGTGCATTCAATTATTCAGGTTTTATTGCATCCTTGTAGTATTCAAAGACAAAACTCAGGTTCAGCAAAAAGGCTGAAATAATTCAATCACAGCAGTCAAATTCTGCACTGTGTTCTTGAAGCACGTAAATCAAGATCGAATACCACAAACAATGATGCTATACTTGCATTCTTTACTCTTCAGCTACAGTTTGCTAACTGAGGGACAAAGTTGTTTTCTTAACACAGCAGAAAGAGTGATGCAGTGCTACCCGGAGTCTGCAGGAGAAGGAGGAACAGCTGAAGTGATACAAGGCAGTGATGAGTGTCCTCACTTCTTTCCAACTTCCCCCTCTCAGAATTATGGCGAGCCTTTGCTTTGATTTGGTGTCTCAAAAAGGCCCATGTGGGCAGCACAGCTACAAAAAACCTCCCTTGTGACTGAAAAAAGCAAGGACAGAAATCACACCAACACTACATCATCTTCACAGCTGCCTACTTCTTTATGAGAAGCCCTTTCTGGATCTCAGCTGCAGTGTTTACAAAAGGACCTGCATAACTTGCATCCTTCTGCAATAGCACAAAACAATTAAATTTTAAAGGGCAATATATTTAACAGGTGATCAGACTAGTCAGATTTCTGGACAAGGAAACAGATCTTGGGAAGAACATCAGCTATATAATAACTCTTGCAACTCCCCCATAATTGTTGATTTTATCCAAAACTGTTAAAATTCTCCCAGCAGTAGGGATTTTATTCCTGCCAGTCCCTCCCTTAAAGGGGGCTGAGTGCACAAAGCACCTACCATAAGCAGCAGCAAAGAGAAAATACTAAGTGCCCTTTAGGATACAGAACTCACTTCAGTCATGGCAACTACTGCAGCAGTATCCTAAATTATTCCAAACTAGTCTGCACCAGCTGAGAAGGGCTCTAATGCAGGATTTTAGTGTTCACCTCCCAAGACTGTTGATCTCTAAGAGCTTTCCAAGATTTTAATCAGGGTCATTTAACACTTTCAAGACTGCTGGGTGTGAAAAGCTGTATCCTTCTTCCTAGAGATTGGCTCAGAAGACCTTCAAAAGATCCTATAGTTAGATATACAGACATCACTGAAGAAGAAAATGGCAACATTTCAGTGCTGAGGGAAGCTACTGTGTTGTCAGGTCCAGTGAACAGCTGACCTACTTGGTAAAAATAAGGGTGTTATAGAGAAGGAACAGTAACACTAAACAAAGAAATACCACTTCACCACAAATAATCTGAATTTTGATTGAATTACTGGCTGCCAGTATGCCAATACATAACAGTATGTAGAACAGAGGGGGAAAAAAACAAAACACACACACACCTAAAACTGTAGGATTCACTAGTCTTTGAAATTATTGGTACTTCCAATACAGCAGCCTAGAACTATTGGAATAACATATCAACTTGTTACTTCCACCCCAATCCATCAGAAATGCAAAACTTATATATAGAAATCTCAAAATGTAGTTTTTCCATCAGCTTCTGTGCAAAACAACAGAAGCTGCATTCCACTTCAATGTGAACTACACTTAGAACTTCCATATGTATTTTCATCCTCAGATACACATACATGAACATAAAAACAAAATTTAAAAAAGGCAAGCTTCTCTATCAGTAATGGAAAATAACAATCTTGCCAGCCACCTTCTCTCTGGAAAACTGGATATGTTTAAACAATGTTTGAGGAAAACAGCTTTCATCAAAAAAGATATTAACTCAAATTAAGTTTTCATTGTTTCTCAGATTTCCACTTTAGATTTTAGGCAAAGTCATTTCTATTTAAGAAAACCAACCAAACAAAACCCTTTTAACATAGATAGGTTCTGCAATTCTACCAACCTGTGCAACTCTTCAGTTTTTTCTTCAGTAGGGCCCGTGGTTAATAAGCAGTGTCGAAGGATGGCAGCCATGTAACGAAATTGATGAGATTCATTCTATATAAATATAAATTATGAAGATATTTTTTCATTTTGAAGATTGCAAGTGAGGGTTTCAGGTCACTAGAATAATAAAAGTTAAAGATGGAAAATACCTATTAGATCATAACATCCATCCCTATCAATAAAAGGACTGTACCTTAGTGTTCACTGAATGCTTAATGCGACATAACTCTCATAAGCTGACTTTGAACCAGGCCTTGTAAAACTCACTGGGGAGGTTTTTCCAGTTAAATCAGCCCTCATTACTAGAAAACCCAGTTATAAGAGATTGCTCAATTCCATACCGCTATTCTTAGCATACCACTCTCTTCCTTCTTGTATTTACATGAGGCCACTGCTTTATCCATTTAGATTATGCATATTCTTCATTTGTCTTCTCCTCATTTAGGCCTTTTGCTGCCAAGTTTCATTCCTTCCATCCAGTCTGTCTTTTCTTCTAATTCCCTTGTTTCTGTTCCCTTGATACCTTTCCTCCATTCCATTAGTAACTTCTCAGCACCCTCACTTGCCTTACCTGTTCCTCTTCCCAAGCAATCCCCCCTTTCAATCTCCCACCAGACTGCGGCCACACAAAAGTACACCAGTAACTGCAACCATTTAACTGTGTATCATTGTCCTCACCCTTTTTCAACAGCTCTTCTTGGCATCTATCATATGTGCTGGAGTGTTTGACCTGGCACAAAGCACCCAATGCATCTTTTGTAGCATCAGCATCCAAATCTGCCAACTGTACCACCTGCAGCTCTTGTCTGGCTTTGCTACTTTGAAACCATCTCCAGTCATTAAGGATGGATCTTTTTTAGCTTTCCACCCACATGCCCAATCTCTCCGCTCTCCTTTTATTTTCCATGTGTTGTGCTGTTTGGATTCTCTTCAAATTCTGCGTCTTCAGCCCACTTCATTAACATTCCTTTCACTCTTCTTCCAGACCATTAAAATTGCCACTGGAATATTCACTAAGCAGAATGTCACCTAACATATCTTGCTAACAGCTAACAGCCACTAAGAAGTTCTTTAATTCAAAAGTTCTCTGCTTTCAGGGATTCCTAGTAAAGTTATTATCTAAGCTTTATCTCAAAATGTACATAAGCTTCTCCTACCCTGAGGTGTCTTAAACTCATTAAAAAAAAAGGCTGCATGCATGCTTGGGATATTAAGGAGGAAAAGACAGTGAGCTGGGCTTTACATCTCTCCAGATTCAGTATTTTGTAAGTAAACCAATTTCCACAAAGCAAGAGCTTACCTCTCAAGAGGTGAACATGTAATACAGTTTCTTTTTCCAACTTTCCATATAACTGTGTTACATGCTTTTTTACCTCCAGAACAATCACTTGTCTATACAAAGAACTTTGACAAAGATACTTTTAATAAAGGTCCAAGTCAGGAATATAAACAGAAGAAAGCAAGCTCACTTTCTTTACATTTCCTTGAAATTCAAATATTAGCTTCTCTGACTTCTCCAACATTTCATCTTAAATTTCAAGACTTCTTATTCAGCATATCCTTGAGACATTAAAGCAAAGATTAAAGTTCCAACTTTGCCCAAGTTTTACATTCCTTAAAGTTATAATCAATGTCTGATTTGCTGTTTAGTTCATTGCACTAAAGAGAACAACTATTTGCAAGTTTTAAGTACTGTACAATTTTGATCAGCTTTATATGCTGCATATTTACCATGTCCAGTGGAAAGTAAATAACACTGTTCTAGAGACTATGATGTGGACTAAAAAGAAAGGCTCCCTATATAATTCTCCTGCTTTAGCACAGACTCAGGTTATTCAGCAAAGTTACTCTTGTAATTTCTGCTTATAAATTTAAGGATGCAACACATAGGAAGCATATTTATCTAAGAAAAAAAAAAAAGATCTGACTTAATAACAAAAACAAACCAAGATAAACCTTACTCATAAGACATAACAATGAAAGTGTGTTTGTACTTGATGTCATATTAAAAGACCATGTTTAAGTCCAAAGCTGGTGTTGGGAGAATGGGACAAAGATACTAACAACAGTAAAACTCTTTCATCAGAGTTATTTGTTAAAAATGAGAGTTGATGTACTTATCGTGCAACAGACAAAAACTAGGGAGTCTTCTCAGCTCTACTGCCCTATTGCCATAGTCCACAACTTCCAGAGACGCAGCCATTACACTTAGATAAACAAGTTTTTCCTAGCCATGTGGAACATGAACATTTATTAGTGAACAACATTTATTTTCTTTTGGAAATCTAAGACTTTTATGAAATAGTATTTTTTGCATTTTTGTATTCAAAAACATATAGTTTTAACTTGCTGTAGGCATGCCAAGCTGTTCTCCCATTACACAAAAAACATACGGATAAGATTTTCTGCCCAAGTAGTAAAAAGAACAACTGCCTCCTGTATATCCACCCGCTGGTTCTTGCAGGCTAAACAAAATCAACTGAAAAAAGCACTTCAGCTAAGCCTTACCTTGCTGTGGACATTCCAACTGTCAAGTGTTACATTAAATAGAGCCTTTAGTGCCTCAATGGCACAATCTGTCTCTTGCAAAGATAGAGGAGGCCTGTCACGATCTTCTGCTGCTTTATATTCTTCTGTCCATCTTACACTCAGGGAACTCTCCAAAGCCTGAGTCAAAACCTGCACCCCTTGCAGCTCCTGACGCAGCTGTGCTCTAATATCTGTGTGCAGAAGCGACAAGAGGAAGAGGAGACGCAAATCAAAGCATTTAATGTCATCAACCAGCTGCCGGTCCTTACATTTCTGCAGAAGATTGCAGAGCATTGCTGCAAGATTCAGTTCCAAACTGAGCTTCTGTGCAACTGAACTATTAAAAATTATGTTACAGAGGCATTTTAAGGCTTCTACTATCACAGGAAATTCAGATACTCTCTCCAGAGGATCTTCCACAGTGTCCAGCTTTGCTAGCTTCATAAGGATCTGCATGTTCCTCTTTGTGGTTACAGGCACTAAAACCTTCTTGTCCCTGGAGAGAATCCGGAGGGCCTCCAGGCAGGCAACTTGACATGAAGTTTTTGTGTCTTTTTCAAGGATGTTAAGAATTCCCTCACATAGTTTCTAGGCAAACACAACAAAGAAAAAGGGAGCAGTTTTAGTGTCAAAATATTGGTGGCAATAAGCTGAGCTTCCATACAACTTTTGAGGTTTTATCCGACTTGAGAAACTAGGTATTCCATATTAGCATTGCAAAATATGAACTGTTACCAGAGGCCTCCAGAGAGCACCAAAAGCAGCTTTCCTTATGGCAACAATCCAAATACATCAACATTTGCAAAAGCATTAAGCCAAAATAACATCTGTTACCCACCACTGCCTGTTACAGTATCAGGACTAAAAACTCCAGAAGAATAACGAAGCTAGAGAGAAGTGAAAGCTTTTAAAAATATGTCAAAGTACAACAGTCACACCTACAGCACCTGCAGAATTTTAAGTTAAGGTTGTTTCAGTGAGGAGGCTGGGAGAAAGAGAAACCAAAATAACTGCTACTTCACATACAAGGATTAGTACTCCATTTCGGTAACAGCTATAATTTGTGTGGCCACTTCAACCTCATTGACAGACTTCTCCCATTTTAAGTACAACTCTCAGAAATAAGACTTCTGAAACAGAAACATAATGCAATTTTACTTGAAGGCAGACTGTAGCAGTTTTACCAAACCAACAAAGCTGCTTTTTATCAACACAGATTGTTCTTGATGTCAAAATAGTTCAGGGATTCCTTATACCAACAGGACTGCAGGGGTAAAAAAAATCACAGAAATGCAGCATGAGAAAATACAACACTCCAATACTCTGCAGGTCAGAAGTGTAACATTTGAATTACAGAAGTATTACCTTTTATAAGACAGAAATGGACAACCAATCAATCAAACAAGAGAAAAGATAGGCCAGAAGAGATTGCTTGATGTGAGAGGACTCAAATGGGTTTTTATGCCTTATGCTCAAGACAACACTATTACTCATGGGTTCTAGAGTCAGAAGTATAGTCACAAAGAAGTTCCCAATACAATAGAAACAGCACTGTACCTCCTAGGACACAGTTCCTCCATGGTCCTCTCCTTCCCAGTGTGGTGTCTTTACCACCAACATGAATAAATTACCAAAGAAGCAGAGCAACCACTGAGTGGAAGAGCTCTAGTGCGGATGTCCTACTTAGGATCCAAAATTCACATTGTGATCTCAGGCAGTCTGAGTCAAGAAAGTGATTATAAAAAGCACAGGAATGCTAGTAAAGTATAAAATGGTTCTTGGGGAATGGTCTCTGGAATTCCACTTTTCACCATCACCACAATGAAAAGATGAGGAGCATAGAACTGCATGACCCTGACACAAAGTTCAAAACAAAGGTTCCACTTGGGACAGCTAAGCCAATATTATTACTGTGATAACTTACAATTAAAGCATAAAATAACAACAAACATTAAGTCTGAAGCACATCTAGAACAAACACACCAGAGCAATATGGGAGAAAACAACATTTAACTTCAACAATGCTAAAAGAAAACCTGTAAACAATCACAAACAGTAGGAACTCAAAATATGATTTCTAGTATGTGTGTCCTGAGGTTAAGCCTACCCAAAAGCACCACCCAGACAATCAAGATCTTGACTGCACTTCCACAGCCCTGACTAGACTAATCCAGTAAGAGTTTGAAAACAAGGAATGAGCCCCACCTCTTACCACACAGGCAACATGAGAAAACTTTATCAGAATATTAGAGACACTACAACACTAAAACCCCCACGTGTGACCACTTGTACAGGTATATAGGTACTTACTGTGGCTGGAAAAAGATATTCAAGTACAGAGTCCTCAGAGTTCTTCACCACTAACCTAATGCTGCTCACACAGATCTGCACAACTCACTGGCTTAAGCATGGTATGCTAGACATGCACTAAACGTGCCTGAAAGTGGCATTTTTAAAGTGTTTTTAAAAAAAAACAAAAAAAATCACCAGCCTAGATCCACAGTCAAATTAGTCACAGCTCAACTTTTTTCTAACCTTTCTATTGCTGAGAATTTTCCATACAATTAACTCTGCTTTGCTGAAGTGTACAGTCTGTTTAGTTTTGAGGAATAACACACAACTGAATGGACAGTTCACAGAATTTCAGAAAAATGTTAGTTTATTCTGTGTTGAAGCACTTTTCAACTAGACTTTGCAATTACTGTCCTCCTTGTTGGTAATAGCTGCTACAAAGTGGTCTGTAACAATTTATCCAAATTCTGAACACTCATCTGATTACAAAGAGACCAAGCCATTCAAATCCTGACTTTTTTTTTTCATTAACTTTTACCCACCTGCTATGAAAGTGTCACTGCAAAATGTCAAAAGTACTGCAGGAAGAATCCCAAAGGGCACCGACCTCCTGCTGACTGGTGGAAGTCTAACCTTCCCTACATACAGTAAATAACATGCAATTTAATTAAAAAATATAAAATCATCTCTTGGCTTCAAATTTTAGTGAAACACAGCACCAGAAGAGTCTGGACTCTGAATAGTTGTACTAAAGATAGATATTAAATAGAATTTTTTTTTTT
>VXBI01013937.1:331801-418204 GCA_013397375.1 Toxostoma redivivum | reverse complement strand
AAATATATATATATATGTGTGCGTGTCTATTTAAAAATATTAAATGTGTTATGTCAATTATTCTGTAATATATAATATTAGTTTCTATTCTACTGTATATATTATATATCTATCATTTGTTATTTGTTGTAGCCCATGAAAAAGATCACATCTTTATAAAAATGTGTATTTTGTGTTAGGAAAAAAGAGAATGTAAGCAAGAAATTTAAAAAAAAAAAGAGAAAATAAAAAAGGAAAAGGGAAAAAAACAGAAAAAAGAGAGGAAAGACAAAGAAGGAAATGGGAAAAAGTAACAAGAGAAACTGCAATTGAGACTGAATATTTTGGAATGTGGTATAAAAATTTCTTCAGCAATGTTTGCATAGTCACATATTTACTTTATATGCACATAAATGCATGGCTAGGCAAGAAACCCCAACTTTTAGTTTCCCAGTCGAGGGAAAGGATTAGGTAACAGCCTGCAGACTGACTCGGGAGGTTTGGCAGCTGGAACTGGGATGATTTAAGACATTCCTGCCCCTCACCAACATTCTACCCAGAGGTTATGGTGCTGTCCCGAGCTGCTGCACTCCCCGGCTTGGTGCACACCCTGTGACCTGAAAGCTGCTGTGCTTTGTGCTGCTGTGGTGGGGTCTGAGCTGCATGGCCCAGGATGAGTCCTGCTTTCCCTCGCAGCTCTTCTCATCCAGGTGGCCTCTGTTTCACCAATCTATATGCTACCCCCCATGAATGTCTACTTTAAATTTCAAAGCCCTCACAGGAAGCAGTTCAAAGGTAGTTGGAAGTGCACATTCAACACTCCTGAGGCATCAGCACAAGTTTCTAAATTAATTAAAAATAAAAAAATACTGTGGAGGGTTTTTTTTGCAAAAGATGTTCCAAGCCCTGTCTGACTGATGATGTTCTTGGCTCTTTTTGACAAGCAGCTTTGTGGTGCTGCTGTAGGTCAGAATTTGCTCTCCCAGGATGCTGCAGTTCTCCACTCAGAAAGGTTTTATTATTTCTGGGTCTCACACTGTGTCCAATATCCCTCCTCTTTCCTGAACAGTCTACCTGAGCTATTGAAGTCAAGGTAACAGAGTTGTCCCCAAAGGTGTTGAAGGATATGAAATATTTGTATGCTAAGAGAGTCTTATTTTCTCCTCTCTTTCAGTCAATGGGGATCAGGCTTCTTTTGGTTTAACAATTTACTGTAAGAAAGAGAGTAAGTGCTTCTGGCTTCCCTTGAGTGGTGCTTGGGTTCACTTCCATCCTCATCCTTCCAAAGACCCAGCCTTGAATTACTGGCCAGTTCTACCCACAGACTTCTCACCAAGGCATCTGGTCCTTGGAGGGACCGTGGCAGGTCATGATCACCAGTCCATCAGGCAAGTGGAGGTGCATCACCAATCTGCCATTAATTGTGCCTGTTCTTGAGTCCTTCCTTGGATAAAAATATGTATGATGACATCTAACATTTTTTGAAGATCTGCAGCTTGTAGAAGTTTTTGCATTTAAGTAAATTTGACTGGCATCTATTTACTTTCAAGAACTTTATTTGGGTGTGAAAATCCCTCATTTATCTTGCACAACTGTACAAATAACACTTATGTCCATTTTAGGCATAAACATGGTTACCGTCACACTGGGTGCTATCAAAGATTTTATTTACAAAACAATTACTAAAATGCCTGTTGTCATATTTCCATTTATTTATTTCTTACCCATAGGGTAATAGGTCCACCATAATTGCTTGGTGCGTTTTATAATACAGAAGAAAAAGCTATGTTAATAAAAACTAACAAAAACTCACAAATAGCTACAAATCTGACGGAAAATGTCTAAGAAAAATTCTCCCCAAAATACAATACATTTTTCCACACATACACAGTACAGAATAACTTCAAAGGCACAGCTTTGAATTTTGTTTTTGTAGACGTATAGAGAATTATCACCACATGAAGGAATTGAGAGAACAGTTTCATACCTGTCAATAGATATTTAAGCGAATAATCATGTTTGCATTGTCATTTTCTTTATATAATTGCTTCATATCATATTTAACATAGGTGGCTCTGAATCCAAAATCTTCCCAGTCCCCAAGTCCCTTCTTACCTTGTCATTACTGACCAGAGAAGTTAGATTTTTCCAGATTGTGCAAACTCAACACAAATACATATATAATAAGAACAATAGTCAACTTAAGGCAGTGTATAATTCAATGCTACATGTCTTTTCTTCTCTTTTGTAAAGATCAAACTTACTGGATCAACAGAAAGGTGCATCAATATACAAAGTTAGGTGTAAACTGAAACCTACAGCAACACATCCTTTTAAGGAATCAGATAGAGGAATTGATATGAGTAAAAGATGACTTGGCAGAATGGTTTTTAAGGAATGCATTAAGAGCTTACAAGAAGAACAGATGATGGAGTTTTTCTGGGGGTGAATTTCCTGTCTTTAATTCAAATTATAAATAGGTCCTGTTTCGGTACTTTTTTTTTGTAAGACTCATTAACGTTTGTCAATAAGAGAGGGGTAAAATGGCTCACTCAAACTGGGAGCACACAGGGTTGGCCCAGAATTTAAAAAGGCACAGGTTGGCCCAAAAAGTGGTCTAGAACAGCACAGAAGTAGTTTTCGGCTACAGGAACATTCAGTCATACTGGTCTGCCCACGTTAGGAACTACATTTATCTGCCCGGGATCTTTTCCATTTTCATCTCCCTTGACGAACATCCACGAAAAGTCCCACACAGCATGAAGCTTTTGTAACTCTTGTAAGTGTGTGGGCTCAGCTGATGCCAGTCATCTTCATTTAGCCCAGCCTGTGGTGGCTTCCCCATTGATGTAGGCAAAGCCAGGAAAGTGTTGCATGTGCTCGTACTCAGAATTCCTGCGTGTTGTCAGGGGCGTGTACATGTCACTGGAATTCCCATATCTTGTGGAGTGCATGGAGGAGCTTGTGTAGCAGGAGTTGGCAGCTGGGACCTCTGGCCAGCGCGGAGTCACTGGTGTGGGATGCAGCCTGGGGGTACTGCTCATCAAACAGGGCTCCATTCTTGATGTTGGGCCGTTGAAAGGGTACTACAATTAAAAAAATATTAAATCAAAGAATCATCTGCCACATACTTAATTTTAAAATAAGGGCTGGTGGTGTTACAATTCTCTGTTTAGAAAAGCCAAAATCATATGAATTAGCAGCTATCCAACAAGAAGTTATCATACTGAAGGTGAAACATCAGATAATCAGTGTCTGCTGTAAACCAAAGTTTCAGGGAAAGTCTTGCAAAACAGTCACTGATTTTAAATATTGAATTAATTTATCAAAGTGCTAAGTGTATCTGGGAGCAGAAAAATAGATTGAATTAATTTTTTTCTCCCACTTTTTCCTCAAAAACTTGCTGTTTACTAAAATCAGTAAATAAAATGTCCCAACTCTTCCTCATTCAACAGAGTTTTGAAGGAGGGGAGCAAAAGAATCTTTATTTCTGGGGAGATGCCTTCCCTTTAAAATGTTCATAAGACATCCTGACAGTTTCTGCAGGAAAATGGTGTGGTCTGGCCCCAGAGCCAGAAGCTAATTGGAGAACTTCTGAAAAGCAGTAGGCAGGAGAAGAATCCTTCTAGTCCCCAGCTGTTCACAGTGACACTTGGAAACTGGAAATCAAAGAAGTTTGACAAATGGCTTCCACTAAGGAAGGACAAGATAGGAAGGAAAACAGAATTGCTTTTGCCCTCTATAGCCACAGGCTGCCCAGCAACAGAAAGTAAAATGTGCTTGTGTGGGCTTGCTTAGCATGTATTTATCTTATTGCCTGTCCTGCAGCAGCAGGATAATCTGTGTGCTGTGTCTGAGGAACGGCTCTCCCTGTTTTGTCCTCATTATCCATGTGCACCACAGAGATGGTGAGGATCCCTGTTACTCTTGGCCAGCCATGTATTTTTCAGAGCTTCTACATTTTACATCCTTATACCTTTTCTGCAAAAAGTGTCACCTTTAAAATTTCCATATCTTGGGTTGTTTAACACTGTGGTATTTCTTTAACTAGAAAGCTGTCACCAAAGTAGCACTATCACTCCTGATGCTTACAAACTTTGCAAGCTGCACACCAAAGCTTTCTATGGCTGTAAAACCTTCTCCTTATATTTTGGAGGTTTATGGAGAGAACAGCTGGAGTAGGTGTTCCTAAGAGGGAGATAGCAGAGATTCCCAAGAGGTCTCATTACATTACTCCACTGTGGATGGGCCCGGGGTTAATTAGTTGCATAAGCAACTGTTACATAGGCCCAAGGCAATTGCAGCAGTGTCTCCATGAGGAGTTTGTGCTGTCTCCCTCCAGACCACAGCCAGGAAGGCAGCCCAGCCTTGGCAAATGTATTTGAACAGTTCACAAGCCTCAGGCAGCTCAGAGCCACACACTGGCCACTCCTAACTAGAGAGGAGAAAAGAAGACTTTTTGGCCAATGTACTGTAGTTAGTGATTTAGCACATCCCTGCATGTTCTGGGGAGACAGGCCAGAAGGCAGATGAGAGGGAAGACATCAAAGGTGTTATCTAGCCTGTACTCCCCATCACCACACAGGCTGGATCTACCTGTGCCATCACAGCTGCTGAAATGGGGTGTTCAACTGCAGCACCACCCTGGAACATCAACATTTCAACTCTATTCTGCTAATCCAGCTGCCAGAATAAGCTGTCCTGGCAACACTGACAACAGGTCTAGACAACACCATCTAAATTTCCATCTTCACCCAGAGAAAGTTTTTTTGGTAGGAAAGTTCATTAGAGCTTACATACTGAGTGTAAAAAGCTTTATATTCCTTGGAAGGAGAATCAAGTTTTCAGACTTGTTGGCTTTCCAAAAGCTTTCATTGAAGATGAGAACTTCCAATGACCAGCAACAATGAAACTCAAGCTCTGAAGCAATATGTGACCCAAGCTAAAACCCCACTAAAACCCACTACTTTCTCCTTTGTCTTCAGTAGGGTTTTACTTGATACCAGTTATGGTGGTGTTTGCCTTTATCACCCATTGATCTATACTTGAAACCACTGTAGATTCTTGTACTAAAGACTGTACTTACAACAGGGTTGTAAGTAACCATAATACACCAGTGATTCTCTCTTGTCTTCTTCCCAGTGAGATAATGGATCTATTCTGTTCATAACAGCAGCCTTTGCCATCCTGACTCAATGCCATTTTCCTTTGAGGTTTTGAAATGAAGGTTGTGACTTCTAATAGGGGAATTACTTGCTTTCATATTCCTTACAAACACCAAGAGAAATCTTGCCTTCAGCCAGGATAATTTGCTATTTGAAAATTTGTAGTCAGTAAAAACATTCACCTATCATCAAGAAGAAGAGAATGAACTCTGGGAATATTGTGGTGGTTCTTCTTGTTGTACACAGCAGTATGTGGGGAAGCCACATTATGTCTTTTTGGTCATTTGGAACCACAAAACTTGTGCCACTGAGTGAATGAAATCTTGGCTCCCAGAATGAACTTCAGGATGCACCAAAAAAGAAAGATCTTCCTCCTCCAATGTGCAGCCCAGAGGCCATGCTTAGGCTTACTGAGAAGGCAGGGGAATGGCTCTGCATGAGGGGACAGGATACAGTGTGCTGCTTTTCCTTTTCATTGAGCACAGCCGATGCAGCTGTGTTTATGAATGTGTCATGAATGTAAGAAGAATAATTGCTTGAAAATAACATGGACTCTAAATATCCAGTATTTTACAATAAATTCTGTTATGACTGAATGCAAGATGGAAAATTTTGTAGCGGTAGGTCAGCTAATCGCAAATGACTCAGTGGCTTCTTTTTTCCCTACAGTGAAGAGACTATTGAAAGACAATATTTTTAAAGTACTCATTGGCCCCTGCCTGACTATTAACTTACCCAATGAAGCATCTATTCAGCCTTGTTGGAGTGTCCAAAGCAGAGCCATCTGGGCGGATGCCTGCCCATGCTGCCTGAATCACCTTTCACTCTCTACATCCGGTTTAATGAAGAGTGCTTAAGCTGAACTCAAAACACTGGGGCCTAGTGATCTTTGCCAGATATAAAAGCGACATTTGTTAGAGGACTCTTGACAGGAAATTACCATTTTCTGGGTTGACTCACACTTGTTACTACTGCTGCCATTAGACCTAGACAAGAAGCCCTTTAAGCCTGTGAGATTTTGAGCAGATTATTGTTAAGGCCTTGCTCACAAAAGTAAAATGAATTCAATTTCTTTTAGTATCATTTTAGAAAATGCAACGTTAAATATGTCTTCCCATGAAGTGAAGGTTGAGGTTCTACAGTGAAAGGATGGAGAATAATCTCTTTGTCTTTATTCTCAACTCACCAACCAATTATAAGTGGTTTCAGTGTCCAAACAACAAAATATTTTCCTTATGAATGTGGCTCTGACTTTACATTGTATTAGCTCCCACTTTTGCTGAATGCTGTAAATTAATGTTGCATGTTAGCCGCTACTTTAGGATTTGCAAGTAACACATACCAGAAACTACTGAATTGTGGAGAGCTGGCTATAAATTAACTTCATAAGAATATGCTCAAATCTTATAAAATGACAAAATCAAAACTATTGATTAAACGCATCTTTATCACCCTTAATTGGACCCTTTTCTCCACAAATTGAACCTTACTGAATCGGTTAATTAAGCTGAGTGAAACTTTGAAGTTCATCTAAGTGATTTTGGTACTTTTGGGAGTGGCATTTGGAGCCTTCAGAAAATGCTATTTGTAATTATCTCAAAAGAAGTTAAGACATCTGTTTCCTGTTGCATTCAATACATAATTACTTCAATTACATGCTAACAGTCTCAAGGCCCTTATGAAGCCATACAGTTGGGAACAATGACTCTTGCTCTATGGGTGGGATTTGGGCAGTATTTTTGTCTTTCTGTCATTACCAGCTGTTTGATGACAGAGTGGTTATTGGGGAGGGTGTTATTCTTATTGCACTGCTATAGCCATGAGTTTATAATGTGTATGTGCTGGAGGATTAAGAACATTTCCCTTCCTTTTTTTTTTTTTTTTTCCCCAAAGTAGATGAGCCAGGACAACATGAATGAACACTAATGCACAGGGTCAGTCTGAGAGAGGATTGCCTTGGCTCCCCCACTGTCACAAAAAGAGTTACTACTGTCTTCCAGTACTGCTTCTAGCAAATCCTGATGCAGAGGTATATGAAGGGAAGACATGGTTTAGTGGAATTGTGACATGCAGTATTTTACAGAAAAACTGAGAAGTGCTGCATGCTGCACCCTGGGAAGTTATATGAGACCACTGCACTCCCCAGAGCAGTTCAGGAGAGCCAGAGTACAAACAATGTTTAAATTTCCTTTAAGTATGGGCCAAACACTGTGCTCTGGGCCTCTGAGAGATGCAGACCTGATCTACTGCTGAACAGCAGACTGTACTGCTGCAGCATTTTCCAGAGTGATTTGTTCTGTGCAGGCCATGGAGGTAAACTATGATCTTCATAAATGCAGCTTAAAGGTGTGACTGTGGTGTTAGGGTGTTAACCCTTTAGTTGCAGCGGAGTAAAGAGACACAGTCACATGGTTATTTTTGGGATGAAGGAGAAGATGAGAAGAAGACGAAGTTTATTCAAAAAACTCACTGTTTAAATAGCATGACTTGTGACAACGAGAACAGACTAAAGATGATTGGTTCAGAGAGAAGACACCCCATTCCCAGGGTCTGTTAACAGTAAACGGGTGTCTTTATCTTTATTATTAATTTCTCTGTGTTTTGACCAATTTATCTTTCCTGGGAAAGGCTTCTTGTCCTTCAGCTGAAATACACCTGCCCTGCAGTCCTTGGACGACTCCTGTGCACAGAGCACCTGTCACAACAGAAACTAAAGAGATAATAATGCTTAATTCTGCAAGCAAAATGACAGGGAGAAGGTGAGGAAGGAATGATGCAGATCTATACTGTCTTGAATGATGAGAGTAGATAAACAGAGAATGAATATTCACTATTCCTCATCACCCAAAAAATCCTAGGGCACCCAAGCAATTATGAGATAACAGACTTAAAATTAGCAAGATAATGTGTGCTTTATATGTTACCAGATATGCTGAAATGTATACTGCTTAAGATTTCTCTAATTATTCTTCCTACTAAAAGTGTTAGCCTTGAAATTTACAAAGAAGAATTACTGCAGCATGAATTAGTCTGTGTCTAAGGAAAAGGTAGAACTATGTGAATTGAAATACTTTGGACAGCCTGAAAGAGGATTAAGACCTGTCCAGCCAGGGTGAATGTTGCAGGTGAAAGCTGTGCTCAGAAGCCAGTCAAGCTTACACTGTGGAGGTGGATCAGGTGTGACTTTGTGAAAGTGTTGTAACTCTCTGCTAAACTCAACATAGATTGTGACCTCTCAGAGGCTTTTACACAGAGTTGTTGCCTATTTTCTACCCGGTACCTGAAACTGCAGAAGCAGATGAAATAAAGAACTGATGAAATAAAGTCTCAGTATAGATGTGTTCATGTACACACACACACTAAACAGTCCCTTTCTATATGGTGGAGGAAGAGCACCAGGGTATTGTATGCACTCCTGCACTACAGCTTAGAGAATTCCATAGTAATCAATCTGTAGATAATTTTTCATTTATCTGCCAGGCTCCTGGCCAGTAAGCCAAGACAAGAAATGAGCAATCAGGCCTGGAATTACAAGTAAGGAACTGTTTTGAGAATTATTCACAGATGGTGAGGGAAGAAAAAATTCAGATTAAGACCAAGGTTTGAACAGACTGTTCTTGTCATCAAAAAGAGTCAGCCATCAATGGGAATTAGCCTATAATGCCAGATCCTCGTGTGCACTTTTTGAGAGCTGTAATGGGTAACAATAAATATTAAAATAGTAAATAGTAAAATATCTATATCTGTGTGACTTCTTCCCCAGCATTGCCTCACTCTAAGGATTCCAGTGACAAAATCAAAACTCTCAAAGTAGTTGATAAAACCTGGAGTGTGTTACTCTCTTACATAGTAGAAGATTGGATATGATGTCCTTCAAGACCAAAATAATTATTAATAGCTGCAGCTTAAATCTCACCTCAACTACATGTCACTTGTTTGGCTCAGACAAGGGACAAGGGCTCTCTCTGAATCCATGTTTGTAGAGCATTTACCACACACACAGAGCTTTTTTTTCTTAGGAATTAATCCCTAGACACTATCCTAAAGAACATAGTAGAATAGTTGCTAAAGTTGAGCCAAAGTTCTATATTTGGCCAGAATGTAGATTATAACAAAGAGTTCTTTTGAAAGTTATGGTCAATGCCTTCTCAGCTGATTATACTCCCACAGTTCTGCATATTGCAGCTCCTTAAGTTTCAGTATAGTGGCAGCTGTTGATATATTAATTGTAAATTTGGCTTCCCGTATTTTTATTTTGCAACATCATGAGTTCTACTGCAACTCTTTGCAACGTGTCCCCCACACAAAGATCACTGGAAAAAGAACAGCTCCCTAACATATTATTCGGGCCATTTTATGACCTTTTTTTTGTTAAAAGTGGCTAAGAAAGGACTTATTATCAGGGCAGGCATTTTAAAGATGCTAACTTATCTTTAAAAACACTGTCAACAAATTTTATATCAAACTGTTAAAGACTTTGAAATAATTTTTCAAAAGTAAGGTTCCAGTTTGTAGTTCCTCTCAATAGAGAGCAAGCATGTTGATAGGGTTTTGTTCACTGTGTCCTGCTGTGCAATTCCATCTCAATTTATAAGCAGCATGAGAAAGAACATACCACATAGAAATTGAAATATTTTTCCTTTAAAGTGTGATCATTAAAGCATAGCTTATGTTCTTCATATGTGTTCAGGACAGTTCAAAGACTAGCAAGAGAAGAAAAAATGATCTAACATCTGCATTTGTAGAGACAGCCTACTAAAGTATGAAAGACATTTGCCTGAGTTCAATGTTTGCTACTGTTTGCATACAGCATGTTAAAAAGGATATGAGTAAACTAAGAATGTGTTGATCTAGATTTGCTTTACTTGTTTCTTGAGATAATAGGGTAAGAGCTATACTGAAAAATGGAGGAAAACAAACCTGTCCCAGGACACTTCACTTAAATGTTCACTCACTTTCCTGCTGAAGATAGAGCAGCTGCAAAAACCCTCAGACAAAGCCTTGTGTAGTCTGACAGACCAGGTGTGACACAAATGGGTGAGAAGTTGTAGCTTGTCCTTTCCATAAGCCAGGGAGCCATGGCTGAGCTGCTCCAAATGAGCATGTTGGGTTTGTACAGATCTCAAAAAGCTTTAAGGAGCTCAATATCATGATTCTTATCTTACAGCTAAGGAAAATGAAGCATAAAAATGAGAAACAACTCTCTAAGATCATGTGGTAAACTGGTTGCAAAGACCAGAATGAGATGCAACTTTCATGTGCTCAGTTCCAAAGCACTACCAAATTCACATCTTTGCATCTGGTATGAAACTGTTGCAGGTGATAATAGTTAAGCATGGCAGTCCCTGATACACTTTTATAAATTTCCAGAGAAGGGTAAATAGTGCCATGTGGGTGGAATATCCCAATGCCATCACCTCCTCCCTGTATCTGCCCTTTGCTGATCTTCCAGCAGAGAGCCCAGAGAGCAGCTGCCTACACTGAGGAAGCATCAGCTGCATGAAGCACTAAAGCTCTCCAACAGTGGCACTGCTTTGGAACTCCTGCCAGATCTGATCTTCATACCTAATCTGTGCTGGCTCCCACTGGCTCAGTTTCATGAGGTAGAAGAGTTACTGATATAATTTCTCAGCATTGTAGTAGGGGACTGTAGGATACAGATTAAACAACCTCTGCAGTGGTGTCCTGAAGTTATTCAAACTGTATGCAGAACTCATTGTTTTGGCAAATTCCTAAACATGGTTATCCTCAAAAGCCCCCACAAGAATTCACTATGGCCTCTGCATTTTCAGCTAAATGAGAATACTTTATTTCTTCTTAGGGATCTCTTCCTGCTCCCAACGACTAAGAATCATACAACCAGTTATATTCTTTTTTTTGCTTTAGCTACTCCTTAAAACAGAAACACTTTCCACAATCCAGACTGTTGGATTTTAGAGTTTATACTTTATACTGACAATCTAAAGCTACTTCTGATTGCCACTAAAATTAATTGATACCTAGGTAATATTAGAAAATAAAGAGAATAGGAGCCCATCAATATCTAGACGGCTTATTGAGTCAGACAACTAAAATGCTGATAAATTTACAAACTGAATTATTTTAAATGTTATAACAACTATCACCGAGTAACAAATGCAGATTACCTGTGAAGAGCTTCTGTGGTAAGCTGAGTAGTGAAGTGGACCAGAAATAGCAGTATCATGTGGTAAGGATGGATACTGACTCTGCATTGGATGGGGATGCTGGTTGCTATAGCTACCATAGTTGTAACTTCCTGTGTATCTGAAATACATCAAAAAACACTTTTAGTATGCACAATATTAATTCCACAACTTTTATGAAATATACCATTGTTTGTTGTTTTTTTTTTTTAATTGGAGTATGATATTTTAAATCTTTTTCAAAAATATATTTTCCAGCTCAGAAGGCAAGCAGATGCCACTAGTGAAAGCGTGTGTCCAGCACAATATCAAATAGAGAGACCCATCATGTTTCTGTGACTAATTTTAAATTGCAGATTCAGCTCTGTACTTTCTGAGGAGAAAGTGTCTTTCCCTTTTATTGTTATCTAATGCCATGTTCCCAGTAAATTGCTATCCAGGCTGAGGTAAGCCCTGGTAAGCCCTGACTTGAAGAACTACAGTGAGTTCAGCTATCTCCTTGTACTGCAGTCAGATGTTCCTTTTTTGGGAGGGAGAGAAGTGAATTTGTTTGAATCTGCAGCATACAATGTTCAGCTTTAATACAGCCAACTCAATAAGGGAGTGGAGAATCTGTCTACTTTCTTTGTTGAATCCCAGCCTCCTGTCTAGGGACATCCAGGGGCAAAGGAGGGAGCCATTTCCTTAGCTATTGAGTCAGTGTTCATTGTCCACCATTGTTTGGACCATTCACTAGCAGAAGATGCATGGACACTTTCTGCAATTTCCCGATTTTTGTGAACATGTGAACACCTGATCTTTGTTGTCTTTCAGAGAAGCTGATTCACCTAGATTAAGATGTTCCTCAAATCACCATAATCCAACACCAGAGGCAAGAGATTCCTGGAGAGACAACGAATTCTCACATATGTGCACACATATATATGACATACACACTGCCTGTGTCTGTTCCAAGTCTTGGATACTCTTAGCTCCCGAACCTCTGTGCTGCTCTATTTCTGCCTCCACCTAATATTCATATTTCTGCGTAAGAGAGATGTTCCCTTTCTCCTTATCCAGGTTTTCCTAGTAAGGGCTTAGCAGTGACTTTCAAACAGATATCTAAACCTAATCACATCCAAGATGGAAGAAGATACAGGGTTCAAATTAATATACTGATACCCTTCCAAACAATTTAGAGTCTTTCACACTGGGAAAGCACTTCTGCAAGGTTAATGAGTTTGCAGCAAGACTGAAGAACACAGTAAAACCTTTTGAATCTCTTGCATCATAGCAGCACCTGGGCATTGGCTGATCTTGTTGTATTGTCTATTATTTCTCCATTGATGAGTTTAGGATTGATTTTTAAGTTATGGATATCTATGCATTTTGCCCTGAATCAAATGAGGATGGCACAGAAGTGCTGCTTAAAGAAAACAGCACTGAGAGCTTTAGCAAGTGTCTGAAGTTTTCCCAGATGAAATAATGTTACATAAATCTATACCTGTAAATATTTTAATTGAGAGCCTTGAGCATTATGGTGGTAATAGGTCTATATCTTCAAACTTTTTTCATTTTTTCATCTGCTGGTTAACAGTAGTCATTGAATCACTGAGGTTGGAAGGGACCTGTGGAGTTTATCGAGTCTAAGCCCCCTGCTCAAAGCAGGGTCCATGAGAGCAGCCTGCCCAGGATCACATCCAGCTGGAGTCTGTACATCAGCAAGGATGGAGACTCCACAGCTTTTCTGGACAGCCTGCCCCAGTGTTTTATCACACTTAGAGTAAAACAAGTGTTTTGTTCATTTATGGTCAAACAGATTTTGTTGTACTTCTATTTGTGCTTGTCCTGTCATTAAATGCCACTGAGAAGAACCTGTCTCTGTCTTTTTTACATCCCCCAGCAAGTATTTACACCCACTGATAAGATCCTCCCTGAGCCTTCTCTGCCTGATTCTAAATAACCTCAGCTCTCTTTGTATGACAGATGGTCCAGTCCCACAGTCATCATCAAAGTGGCCCTTTCTTGGAGTTACTCCAGTGTGCCTGGGCCTATCTTGTACTGGGGAGCAGAATTGGATCCAGATCTCAGATTGGAATTGGATCCAGTGCAGATCTCAGCAGTGCTGAGCAAAAGAGAAGGGTCACCTCTCCTGACACATGGTATAGTAGGGTTGTTCTCTAGACACATCTAGCTTTTTCAAACGTGGCACAGGAAAACAGGAATCAGGGAAAAAATCTACTTAAGCCTTCTCTTTTAGAAAATCTCCTCCAGGCCTACTGTGGTTTTGAATAGAATTAAATGAGATTATAAAACTAAGACATAATATAATTATAGAATAGCTGCAAGAGCCAAAGAATTATGATACCAGCATCTTTGCAATACCGACCTAACTATATCAAGAAACAGATTTACTGTATTTCAAAATAAACACCTAAGCAGAAGTTCATCCAAGTCCCACCAAAAGCACATTAAAAAACCCAAGCCAGTGGAAGTGCCTTACCCATGTTCTTCTCTGTGGGGATACACAGGTATCCGGTGCGTGACGGATGATGAAGGAACGTGTGGGCTCCTCATGCAGGGCAGCTGTTGGGAATTCTCAGCAGGTGACCCAGCAGCTGTTGTCACAGTGTAGGTGAGTGACCATGTGTAGGATTGCATAGCCCCTGCAGACAGAGAGGAACCAAAGGAACATAGTTAACATGGGCTGTCATCCACAGAGGTGCCATGCCTTGAGACAATTATACGAAAACAACCAAACAGGCAATGATCATGGCAAGTGCACTGACCAAAGTGAACAGACCAGTCATATCTGAGGCATAAATATCAACACATATAGATCATTTGGGGCATGCAAGGATCCAGAAGAATGAAACATATATGGAATGGCTCACACCGTGGACTTCCAGTATGCTGTTGAAATAATTTTGCAGAAAAAATAGGACTTCAAAATAGAAGAACACCAGTGCTAAGATTTCTCAGGCATGATGCACCAAACCCTGAGGTCTCTCTCACATGAAGAGGGCTGCTGGCCTGCTCAGCTCTGAGGCCTGGACTGAGGCAGGAATTATGATCAGAACAATGAAGGACTAGAAAAAAATTTGTGTTATGCAAATAAGTATCTTGAATCCTTTTGCAATTTGTACCTGTTCTACCCAAGTAGGTACCAGCCCTTGTAGTGGCAACAAGATCCCCAAATTATGAGAAGTAAATAGACAAAAATAGCCTAGTCATTTCCTTCCTGCAAATAACATTTATTTCTTTTTTTTCAGTGGCAGCAGAGACTGGACTTAATTTATTTTTGTCATGTAGAGCATTTGTGGGAAGAGCACAGCAAAGGAGTGGGTTTTCCATTTTGCTTAGAAGGTGTTGAGTTTTTTAATCATCCTGATCCCTTCCAGGCAGGAACTCCAGTTTCATGAGCCAGCTGCTGAGAAACCTTTGTCCTTTGCACACACCCCTTTCACTCAGGAGGCTGACAGATCCATTGTTCCAGTATAACATAGCTCTTGCTGGAGGTCATGACCATACTGGCTGAGATTACCCTGCAAATGAGGACCAGAACACTGAATTTAACCCAATGAGAGCGCTGGTTTGGGGGGCTCTGGGCACTCCTGACTCTTTTTCTTCAGCTAAAAGGAATTGCAGGAGGTGACTCAGGTTTTTTCAGTATGGATTCTAGGACTTCCTGTAGCATGAAAGGGGTTTATTCAGAGGGGGAAGTCATTGTACTCCCAGGTCTGTGTCCACTCCATGGCTTTGGGAAATGAAAAGCCTATTTCAAATGTGCATAATTTTCTTCAGGTGTGTGAGATTTTACTTGGCAAAATCAGGCAAATAATTTTTTTTTTTGGTGGGAAATGCTTAATTCTGTGACTGAAGACATTCTGAGTTTTACAAGGTAAGTCCAACTTTAAGTACTTCAGCAGGGTGTTATTTGGTGCTCTTACAATAAAAATCTGTGGATGTGTTATGGCCAAGAATATTTGTGATAGGTCTGTTTTCACACACCACTGACTCTTGAATTTTCTGTCTTTATCTCCTCCCAATGCAGAGGATCACTGAGATCCCCAAGACCCCAAGAAGAAAAGCTAGCTCCTGTTGCCATGGGCAAATAAACATTCATGGCTCCTTGAGTTGGGGAAATGTTTAAGGAAGCCTGCCTTTACTAAAAAAGACAGTTTAGGTGGAAGGGACCAGAAGTACTTATGCAGTTACCAAATAGCTTCATTTGAAAACAAAAGAGTTTTGAAAATATCAACAACTTGTCTACAGAATATTTTAATGAAACATTTCAATTTCAAAAGGTCAACATATTTTCCCAGTGTTATCTTCCAAAAGAAAATTTGCAGCTTTCAAAACAGGCCTAAATACAAAAGGCAAAAACAAAGAGAAAAGAAAGGACAACAAAGAAGTTGAAAAGCCCCAAATACTTATTTTTAGGTAATATTATTGTTTGGGAGTTTTTCCCACTTTTCACTTCACTATAAAACAGAAGTTTTACTTTGACCTGATTTTATTTTTTCCAACAAAAAATTGGCCATTGATCCAAAAATCTCATGACCTTCCTAGCTCTAATATGAAGCAATAAAAACAGAGCCAAAAGACCCTTTGCATTTTATCAAATATGGTGATTTGACTGGCCTCAGACATTGTGATAATGTCCTTTTCTTTTTTCGAAAAATAGCAGCTATCTTATTATAGTCTGATAATAATGATGAGTCCAGGACAGCAAGTTGTTTCACCCTGTGTTGTGCACCCTGTGGGAAGTCAAATTCCTTGGATGAGAGATGCCACTCCTGGTATTCAAATCTAACTGGCAGCCACCTCAGTTCAACTTCAAAATAAATAGTTGGAGAGTAACAAGCTTTGTGCTTGTCCAGATGTCACAGAAACAAAAGTAGAAAGTAGGTCTTGCACTGGGAGAGCTGTGAATATCTTGGTTTAATTCTCCTAACCAAGAATTGTCTGAGGTACTACAGGATGGTACCTCACACTGCTCGAGGGAATACTCCCCTTTTTTTGCAGGTTATGGTTTAGAAACAAAAGTATATTGGATTTTACTCTGGATTTCCAGAATGACAGAAAGCAGTGCAAGTATTTTTTTCAGAATGTTCTGGGGAACCTACAGTTGCCTCACTTCCCTATGCCTTTGTGGAAGGGATGGTATTATTTTCAGTGACCTAATTACAAAGAAAGGGAGGAAGGATGGAAGATGTCAAGAGATTTGCAGACTGTAAGTATGAGGTCAACCAGGATACTGCCAATGTTGTGGTGGGTGGAAAAGGACGAATGAGTTAAGTGTGAAAGGTTTTCATAGTTAGCTTTCTAATATCTGCCTAGGTCCCAGTTCTTTATGATTCATTTCCTCAGCTGGTTGCAGAATTGAACTCCAAGAGATGAAGTCTCTTTTAGGTATGACTGAACCCAACTGAACTGCTTTTTTGAAATAAGCAAAAACAATAGCGATTGAGCAATGATTTGCTCTGCTTTGTGTTCTGAACATGCAGGGTTTGATTAAAATAGGGAAATTCATTTATTATCACTCTTTTTTCTTTTCTCCTTTTTTAAAAAAAGTTATTTTGAGGATACTAATCAAGAGGCCATCTGATCTGTAGGGGAGCCAAATATAAATGGAACTGCTATTAGTCCTACAACAGCCCTCTTGTCATTGATGCCATCACGTACACCAGTGCAGAAAAAACCCAGAAGCTGTTTCACGATGCTGAATTTTGTATCTGCTTTAGGCTGGAGCAAATGACCACCAAGACACAGTGAGACACTCCCAGCACTGTGTGTTATGTCTGATAATCGGCAGTACTGTCAGCCTCAAGCAATCAGACCCCCATTCTGCCCCCACACAACAAACAAATCACTTTACCTATGAAGCTTTAGAAAAGCACAAGCCCTTCCATTTGAAGGGAACAATTGCCTTTTGAAATTGAAACCTTTGAGATTTGCACTCTGCAGCTGTGAGAATTAAACTCTGATTGTTGAGCAAGACTTGATGTTCTCAAATACTCATGTGAGTCCAGGAGCTGAAGCTTTAGGAAAAGAACCAAAAATTTGTTCTACTCATACACATAAATATGAGAGGTGCTAGATCTGTGCCAGTATTCCCAGAAGTTCAATACCAAGCCCAGACATGGAAGAACTGTGACTTTTAATGACCATTGCTGACCCAAAGACTTATTTCATGCATAGATTTCTTAAAATTGAACAGCAAACTTAGTAAACAGAACAGTAAACTTAGTAAGATATTAGGAACTAACAATTTAGAGTTCATTTTGGGTTGTCTAAAAATGATTGCATTGGCAAATGAGTAATCAGAGCTTTAAGAGGGGCTTAAAGAGAGAAAAGCATAGTCAGCCATATAGCTACCACTTTTATTACAATATTGTTGCAGTTTGAACAATCATTAATCTGGCCTTTGTGATTTAGAAAGGACAGAGGCTAATTAACCTTTTAACTATCTAGTAACCTAACAAAAAGTTTCAAATAAAATGTTACTGGTGCCATTGCAGATACCACAAAGTGTGATACATAGGATTTACCTTTCTTTTACTCAATATCATGTCATTGCAATAGTTTAATTTGCTGGTTTTGTACTGACCACTGACTGAAGGCAAAAAGGTTAAAATACAAGTTTAATAGTTAATTTTTATTGCGAATGTCACAAGCAAGAAAGTGTTAATGGTGCCCTAAATTGGGGAACTGAGAGCTAATGGTGACCAATGGAAATAGTTCTCAGGATCTGCAAAACATTTGTAGAATTTTACATTTACCTCATAAAAGACACATAAGAAAATCAATAGTGTGATCTTTTCTGAACACATGTTCCTGTTTCAAAATATTCTATGCAATGCCACAGATTTGTATGTAAAGTAGCTTGTGTGTGTAATACATCTTCAGCACTCCTATTTTAAAGTGGAGCAATTTCTTTTAGCTAATACACAGTTGTTATTTTGTTTTGCTTTACATGAATAAACACTGCATTCCTTGGTGTAATGGTTAGCAAATTAAAAAGCAAACTAAAACTAGTCCATCTACATGATGAACATAGGAAACAGAGGTATTACTAATTGCTTAAATTAATAAAAAAAGAAATAGCCACATATTCATGTTTAATGTTAACCAGAGCATTACTTGCATTGACAAATTTGGCTTGTGCAAGACAAAAATTATTTTCACACTCAAAAGTGAGACTGCACCAGACCATAAGTGTAAAATCCAATTAAACCAAAAGAAAGCCTTTAAAACAACCTTAAAATGAAAAGTTGAGGGAAAAAAGAACAAATATAATCAGAATTAGCTTTCTTGCCTAAAAAGTTCTAGTATGGGAACAATTGTGGCCTTTCTGTACCTGTAGGGAAAGATAGAAAGGGACTTCTTATGAGGACCTGTAGTGACAGGACAAGGGCAAATGGCTTTTGGTTAACTCTTATCTGACAGTCACATGGAGTTATGTTATCTGCTGCCCAAATACAAGTCCCTCAGACCTCCATTCCAGTCAATGGCCCCGGAGAACACACAGTTCCTTTCTTTTCAGTCCTTTATTTCTGCATACAGCCCTGCACCATACTAAATTCTGGTTCCTGCATCACAACCATCCCACAAAGCCTACAGGTCAAGTTCCACACAACATCAATGTTTCAACAAGAGTCAAAGATCCTCATCACCTCCACTGTCACCTGGACTGAAGCTGTGTGGTCACCTACCCAGTTTAGGAATCATCAGTCTCTTGTATAACTGTCCTGAGGGGTAATAACTTCTTATTTCCCTCCTAACTATTGCATTGCCTCCAACAGTGAAAAATCTCAAGTTGTGATGTAAGGACAAATATTTTTAAATCTCTTTCCAGCACAACATGCATTGTGCTTCCCTGTGGTGCCTTTGAAAACATGAAAAACATTTTTCAGAAAGATTTATTAGTTCTTCAGCCACTGCCAAATACTCTAGTGTGGTAAATCATCACTTTATGACATTCCTTCAAGATTTTGTAACTTTTCTAGTACATCACAAAAGCGATAGTTTCCACATTCTGATTATACATCCTATTCAATGAGGAGCAGCAAAGCTGGAATTTCACTGCCTGAAATGCCTTCTGAAAGTCACTCACATTTCTGCCTTTCTTTCCATGAATTAAGAGAATACTGTTTTTTGATCACACAGACAGACTGTCCTGCCCACAACCAAAAGGTAATGAGTTTTGCTCTAGAGCACAGAGAATTTTCGCCATTTATGCAGCCCAAACAAGGAGTTGGTTTTATGCTTATTGTTTCCTGTCAATCCTATCCACAAGTTTAAGCTGTCCCTTAAGTGCAGATTTTTTTAATTTGTGGGCCCACCAGTACACAATAACTTTATCAGCTGCTGTAATAGAATATAACACAGAAAATTGGCTTCAAACGTGTAATTCCTAATCTCTAATACTGGTTGATGAAAGTTATCAGCAATGTGTAAAAGATTCCCAAGAGAAACTTTCACAGCTATTTAAACATATTTGAATGTTAAATATGTTGAAAGATACCCATTTCCCATTTACCAGCTAGAAATCCCTGAACCACTAGTGATTTGGGCTTTTGCAAACCTCACTAAACTTGAAATATTTGGCACTCTTCCTTCAGGTATATAAAACATCCAAACATCACATCTTTTTTCTGGTGGAGTGCACATGGTGTGTGGATACAGTGAGAACAGATTTCTTGGGCTTGGGAAAGCTTCTCATATCTTGCAAGCCAGTACATCATGTTCTGAGGCTCAATTTTGGGAGACCAAATGCAAAAGCCACCTTCAAGCAGATTTATCTGCCAGAAGCCAGCCTACCTGTAGTAGCTGTTATGCCACCATACTCTGGGGACTGGTTGCTGATGGGTGATGGGGCAGAGGGCACTTCCACAGAGGTGGCAGATTTAGCTGGGGAGAATGGCGCTGGGGAGGGAGTTGGAGCAGCTGGTTCACTCAGAATAATTTCTTCTCGTATTTCTGCTGCAAAATGAGAGAAAAACCCATCAATAGCTAAAGGTAGAGTCAAGGAACACTGAGAAACTTAAAAAAATCATGCAAGCAGTTAGGTTCTGTAGAGTGTATTAAAAAAAGAGCAGGAAACACAGATCTTTGAAAGAAGTACTTCTATAACATTCACCGTTACAACCTTCGGTGTACCTTCAGAAAACCTCTTAAAGGAATGTGGTATTTTTCCTGTGGCATAGACAGGAAACTGGTGCATGGACAGCTTAAGTGTTATACTTCTGTAATGTACTATTACATGTCTAAAATTAGGAGTCCAGTCTGAGTTAGTCATTCCTACACCTCCTAGAGACATTGGAAAGAAACAAGAGTCTCCAGAGCATTCCTGTGGCTTTGGGCCATGATCTTCTTTCTTTGTTGACTAAAAAAGGAGGATATTCTGGATAGTTTTAGCTGCTAAAGGTATGTGGAAAATATGCAAGAATAAGTAACCTGTTTGTCAAAAATCCAAGAGGCTATGGCAGGGCAATGAATTAAATTCAGGTCTTTCACCATACAGAAGAGAGTACCCCAATCACTGAAATGTTTTTCTTCCCATGAATTTACAGGGTGATAAATTAAGTCACAGCTAAAATGGAGACTTTCAAAAGTGACAAAGAGGCTTAATTTGCCAAAATTAATGGGAGATGCAAGCAAGGAAGATCAGTGAGGACCTCTCATTACAAGGGGCTGCCCAGAGCAGAAAAAACTAAAGGCAACCCCTGCTTGCTTCTGTTCTGGCATGGCAATGTGGAGTGGAGCAGGACTCAGAATCTCCTTCTGTACAGGCACTCAGAGTGTAACTGTACCAGAAACAACAGCTTTGCCATTTGTCTTTTCTCACTCCTGCTATCTCTTCTTCTTATTTAAACTGGTACAAGTCCACTGATATGAGTGAACTTATTAACACCGAATCCACTGAAATCCAATGGTGGCTTAGAAAGATTAACCAAGATAAATGATTCAGTACAAAAATTTCTTACTGAAACACCAAGTGAGTGCTTAGGAACAGGGTTTCAGACATCCATAGTGACACTGTGAAGCAGGCAGTTCTCTTTCAGAATGTATTAGCCAGGGATGCCTCCCAAATTATTTATTTCTCTTCATGATAGAAGTGCTTTGCTCCTTGATAAGTCTCAGTGGGTTAGGTAAGGGTAAAGATAAGTCCTAACATAAAAAGTAGAGAAACCAATGGAATAAAACAACAAATAATGAATAAAAGAGCAGACTCACCTGTGCTTCCTTCTCCCTTCATTGCCCTCATTAGCTCATTAGCTTTCTCCTGACAATGGAGTGATTCTAGCAGGTATAATACGTAGTCATCAAACATCAAGTGAATAAGGTGAAAAGACCCTGGTAATAAAGTGAACAAACAAAAAAGCCATTGACTGTCTCAAATACACTCATTAAACCAATTATTACGGTACCCAACACAAACAGCTCCATGTACTGAAGTATCTCTTTTACTCAAGGTAAGAGAGATCTAAGTAAAACCAGGGAGTAGCAAACTGTTCATTCCTAGATTAATACAGGCTTCTACAGCCATTTGTGGTTTAGGGTGCAAGAAGACTACCTAGCTGAGAGCTGCCACCTGAAGGATTCTTCTTCTACATTAGCACTGAATGTCAGTTTTGACAACTGCACAACAGTAGAATTGTTTCCTGTTGTCTAAAGGATGTATAATTTTCTGTCAGAAGTAGAATCTCAAACTGGCTGTCTTAGTGACACATCCTGGTATGAATTTTCTCAACTACCTGCAAAGAAAGGAAATGAGTTGCTTCCCATAATTTATAAAGCATACATATCAGGGATGGTGACGAAATGTTTGATCACAAATCACAAGAAAAAAAGATGTGTATGAAGAGACCACAGATATTTTTTGGGGGGAGAAAGTAAGAGATGAAAAACATCAGAGCTGAGACATTGTGCTGCGACCTCCTGAAAGGACTAACACCCATCTGCAGGGGGACACTGACAAGCATCGAGGTGGAGTTTGTTCAATTTATGCAATAAGACTCCATGACATCAAGCACCTGTAATAGTTCCAGACAGGACTTTATCATACAATGGGTTTGGCTTTTTAAAGTTCTTTTGTTCACTTAGACTTGCACAGAGTATTTAACACATGTTTATTTAAGTCACTAATTAACTCTGACAAGTACAAGTAAAGTGAGGTTAAAATAATAGCTCATCCAGCAGCTAGCTTAAATCAGAAAAAAGTCATCATCTGAGATAGAAACAGAGATCAACTACTGCCCAGACAAAATACCCCCCAAAAAACCTCATATGGAGGTATTCCTTTGGAAATTCCATTATTGCATTTGAAGAGAAATACTTTCATGGAGAAAAGATCAAATGAGTTTCAAATTCAATCGAATTTCATAATGACTGGTTTCTTCACAGGAAAGTTAGGTTTATCTTGATATATTAGTTTTTATCACAGTGAAGCATAACTACCTCTACTCCAAGTTCTATAATCAAGAATGCTGCTGTAGGGCAGAAGTGGTTTGAAAGACTCAATACCCTTATTCAATTCTAGCTGGCAGTTCAGCTTTCAGAGTGACTCTGAGCACATTCTTTTTCTTTGTGACCCCGATGGTCTTTGTTTCATTCTCTCCCTCCACGCCTGCACGGTTTTGTTGTCACTGATACGAGCTGGGCACACACCCTGGGAAGTGAACGTGTGCTCCTGTGCTCTTGGGCAAGGCAGCACAGCAACAGGACACACCTGACTGCAACACCTTTGCGTGGGGAGGAAATCTCTGGCTGCTGGTGAACCTGAAGCTTCCAGTTCTTCATTTGTTTCACGTGACTAAGCGAAATGGTAACAGATTTCCCCAGACTTTCAAGGGTAAAAAGTGGAGATCTTCACTTAAGTACTGCAGAGAACTTGTTTTTAAAAATCCTTTGGGCTCAAAGTCTTGTTAATTAAGTCCTATTCGATTTAGCAGTGCAATAAAGACAGCAGACGTGGCTGAGTACCTTGTTACTGACGTAGGATTTCCTGAGTGGAAACCTAGATTTTCAAGAATCTCCACAAAATATTCACTCTTCTCCTGACTACAGTTTTTCAATGGGAAGCTTCTATTTACTCTAGTGCAGTTACTACTGATAAGTAACTTCAAGGTAAGAAAAACAGGCTAAAATGCTGGCAAACTTCATGTAGTGGTATAAAGCTCAGGGTATTTACTATTTTCTAACAAGCTCCTTACTCAGCCTTCAGTAGAAAATAAGGAAAGCTGCTTGTAGTTTCATAAAAATATTTGGAAGTGCGAACTCTAAACACTGTAATTGTGTTTGCTAGCAAGCAAACAAGAACCCAAGATCTGCTATTTTAAAAAATGTCTTTGTTTTTGTGGGGTCTAACGCTTTATTTTGAAGACTTAGGGCTGGCAATACTGAATGCAGCATTTAAAAACACTCCAGTGCCCTTGTCACTCTTTTGAATTTCTCTCTTCCTCTCCTATTATTTCTCCCACTGTGTATTTTTAAGCCCTGCACAGAGTTTTTGAGCCCAGAATTTGCGTGAAAGACACCAGACAAACAAGGTTTTGGTACTGAATGCAATGAATGCAATATTTTTATATTTTTAAATAAGTCTTGTGAAATGTAAGCTACAGAGTGAAACTGATATCAGGGCATGCATTTCAGCCTCACAGTGAATGGCTATTCAGCACAATGCACCATAATTTATGCTGTGTTTGCAAGCAATTGTTTCTCACGTGACTGTTGGGTTCTTTCAAATCTATCTTTAAGTACAGAAATGGATCCAGTTGTAGCCAGCAAATCAATCACTTCTTCAGGAAAACGTAAGAAATCATTCAAGAGACTGTAGTTACAACAATAAATAGCATTTGGCTCTAATTTTCAGGGGTTAACAGAAATCATGGCAATGTCCAGCTAAGGTACAGTAAGTATCAGCATCTATTAAGAGATACAGCAATTATGTCTAAGTAGCTAAACAACAGTGAGATTTCCAGATCTGGAGAAAAACATGGAGTTTCTATTACTAATTAGTTACTTTATATACTGGGTGCATTACCCAAACATTGCCACCAACTGTGCCTTTGATATGCATAAGCAGGAAAGAGGGAGGGAGGGAGGGAGGCAGGCAGAGATAAAAAGAGAGAGGGAGCAAGAGAGAGAGCAGCTTTTTTTTTTTTTCTGCCAGAGATTGTTTCAACCTGCCCATGTCAGCATGCTGAAAAGCTTTGTGCCAGTCACTCCAATGCCAGGTATTACCACTTCCTTCAATCAGATTTTGGAATAATCTATTTCAAAGGTAAAAATATACTGTCCTGTACATAGTAAAGACCCCATCATCCAACACATTACTTCACTTTGAAAAAAAACTACACTGTGAGCATCTGAGTCTACATATTGTTTGAGGTTTGAGGAAAAAAAATTAAAAATCACTCCACTGAAACAGTTCCCAAGGCAGTAAAAACGCAAAACTTTTCATCTAAGTTAAGAAAAAAGGTATAGATATGTAAACTTTTATAACAGTAAATCAGTCTTTGTTTCTCTCCATAGAACTCACTTAATGGATATACAATTCTGAAAAGCTAGAAAGAACTGTATAAATTAAGTGCAGAAACGTTTTTGTCATCTAGCTCTGAGCTTTTTACATTCAGGGGTTATTCTTTTGGAACTTGCTCAACTCTAATTCAAGAACAATATATCAAATGTATTTGCAGTTAAAGAATTGCATCATTAATGTAAATTTTTATAAATTTGTGTGCATGGCTAAATAAAATTTATGATACTTGAGTAGGGATAACCCAGGCTGCTGCCTGATAGGGTAAGGATATGGTTTTGATAATCAAAACTTTAGGGCTCGTCCTGCCTCCACTAGCATTGCACCTGAACAGGTTTGTATTTTTTGCTGAAAATTGTCATCACCTTGGGGATGCTCACTATCCTGATGTCATTAACACCTGTTTGGAAAACTCTTTTACAATGGAAATGAAAGTAGTTTCAGGTTAAAATATAAACATGTTATATAAATAAATATTCCATGTATTATAAGTAAATAAAACATATTAAAAAATATCATATTGTATCTCACTGACAGTACCCCAATTGATACTATTAGGTGGTTCTAAAAGCATAAAGGACATCAAAGCTCAGCCAGCAGAAAACCTTGCAGTTGTTCAATGCAATACCCATATAAAACCATTCTTTACTGATCTTTCTAGAAACCTATTTAGACAAATGTGCATTTATAAAAAGCATCCCTCATGCAAAGTCTGGTCCCAAGTGACTGAGTGTTCACACTCATGGCACACCAGTTGAGTCATTCTTGCTTTTAACTGATTTTAATCTGAACCTTTTGTATCTGAGGACAAAGCTCCCGTTCAAACAGTGTGGAAAAGCAACATGATTTTTAATTTAAAAAGTAAAAATCCATTTTATTCATCCTGACTGACTGCTTTAGAAATGGAAGAGACTCTCTCCAGGTTATAGAAGCACATCCACTTTGCAAGGACCAGTTTCAAATGCTATGTCCTTTAAGAGAAGAGCTGGCAAAGTGTTTCACTGGAGAGTTTTTCATCCACTTCAGCACAAAGTCATCTCTCTTGGCTCAACACATGGCCAGAGTGGTTTGAGTAAGCAGGTTCACTTTGCACTGAAGTGCATTAGGGAATGCTCCTGTAATGGACTCCCCCAGCTGCCTTGATGCCTGCAGCTCCTAACAGCAAACAGAAGGAAGTAGCAATGTTTTCATCTCCCCAGCCGTGGCTTGCAGACAGACATCTGACTGAGCGTTACTCCCAAATGTCAATAGCCCCAACCTGTTTTTTAATAGAGCACTGGACATGTGAAAACTGGTTATGTTTTCACTTAAAATGTACATTACAACCTGGCATACAGATTTTTTTGACTGTGGCATGCAATTATTACAACAAAATCCAAGTACCAAAGCTGGGTGCGCTGTGCAAAGTCATGTCCCGAATCACTCGAGTGCCGAAACAGGACCACATCAGGAGAAACTGCTGAGCTACCTTCTTCAAAGAGCCTTGTCTCTTGGCAGCTACCTGCAAGAAGAGAGATGTGTCTGACATGGAGAAACTTTTATTTCTACCAGCAATACTGCTGAATGATGCATATATCCACCTTCTCTTTTTATATTGAAAAACTACTTACCGCCATCTTCACATTAAAATATACACTACAAATTAGAAAACCACCTTATAACCACAGACAACCTTCAGGTGGAAACAATAAAGTATTATTCAAGATTGGATCTCTTTCATACATGATAAAAGGACTGCAAAAAAATTGCTCTGATCTTCATCTTAACCTAATTACTAACATGTTCCTTCTTGCTTCCTAGTCAAGGAAGCAATTTATGATCAATAACGTTTGATCTACACTGCAAATTTATATTACAATTTTAAATGAGTTTAATATTGAATGTAAAGCTTTTTGTCCCTTCTCATTTTTATTTTTGTGAATTCGCTTAGTCATTTTACTAGGAAAAATACTATCCAGAAAGCACACTTTAGGCATTAACTCTTCCAAAATTTATTTATTATAGCCATATGTGAGTTAAAGGATTAGATTCACCCAATGAGCTATTAAAATTAATTTATTAAAATTCATGTCAAGTTCTTCATTAAAATTAACAGCTCTAGCCTGAATTTCAAATTGCATTCCACTGACTAGAAGATAATTTCCCCAAAACAATCAAAGTGTTTCAAGTAATCTGGAGAATGATCTGTTTTCTATATGGCTATTTTACAGCAGAGAGAGAGACAGCATATTTTGGTTTGTTTTGTTTTCACTTCTGGGCTCTAACAATGGGAATGAAGAGTTGAGATTCTAACAGAACATCCTAATACAAAGAATTAACAGAAGTTAAAAAAGTCAGTTATATATTTTCATACTCTATGTAAAATTATGGTGGTGCTGGATTGCTTTTGAAAATACATTTTAAAGCTTTGCTAGTAGGTTTCTGCATGTACTTTAATTAAAATAAAATACAAGTCCTTGGTATTCCATATCAGCTCAAAAGGAACATAAGTGTGTCCTTGACTGAATAGTAATGTAGACTTTCATCCTTACATTTGTTTATATATAAATGAATTAGCTGGCTTAAATATCCTTTCCATTAAAATCTTAAAAGCCCAGATTATGTTTTTCTTTGCACTATACCATTAGGATGACTCTGAATTCATCTCTCTATATCCCTGAAATATTGATTTGATTGGCAACCTCAACCCTGTTCATTTTTGCATACCATATTTTGGAATAAAACAAACAAGAGCAGAATAAAGCAAAATCCTGAACTTGAGTGATTCTCCATGAAAACCAGATATTTTGTGCACTACTGCTTTAGTCCTGCTCATTATCAATTCCTGGGGTTTTTTTTGTAATTATTTCTACTTTTTCTAAAAATGTATTACCTGAGGAGAGCTCATAAAGCACATCAGTGACTCACTCCTCCTTACCAACCTTTACAACACATCTGTCCACCATGGAATCCAGCCACTCGATGTACGACTCAATGGGTGACTGCTCCTCCAAAAGGTGATCAAACTCCTGATACACTGCCACACAAAACCAAAAAAAACATCACCTTAGAACTTGAATTCTGTTTCAAACAAAAGAAAAACAAATCACAAAAGGCTACTGAAAGAATCACAAGTTTACTGTGGTTTTTTATAACAGATTGCTTAACTGAAACAAAATCATCTTTCTTGGTGCTGACTCAAAAAGTTTGCTGGATCGCTTATTTTTTTTCTACTGAAAGTGATGCAGTCATTGAAAGTGTTATTTTAATGTGAGCCAATCAGAGCCTATTTTTTAAAATTAGTGTTTTTATTTAAGTTGTCTGGTGTGCCCAGAAGTGAAATGTTTATGGTGTTCTCTATGAAGAGTGAGAAACTAGGCCTTGACCCCGGTGATGAAAAAATGTCATGCATGAAATTGATTCAGAAATGCATAAAGAATCTTCTAGGCACCAAGTGAATGAGTATTGTTGATAGGGAACTCATCTGTATAATGCTTTAGTTGCAAAAACATGATTTAACTGCTGCAAATCATCTATTTGCAATGCCAGACACATACACAGAAAGAATGTCAGTAAACAACTTCTTCAAAACAAATTACTATCAGTGCAGATATACCCTACTTATTATTAAGAAGAGTTGCAAAAAGCAACCTGTATACTTTTTGATCTTTTCCAAGTACACATATTAATATTTTAATACAAGAAGTTAAAACAAGTCATTCAACTGCAGTCCTTAAAACTTCAAGTCTCATTTATATATGAGAACCAATGTCTGGAAGACAAAGAATCATGTGCTTTGACACCTCAACAAACTATTCTCAACTCAGCTAAGATAAAAGGCCCAGTAGGTCAAGAAGAAAGATACTTTCTACCTGCTGTGTTACAGGACGATTTCAATGTGCTAAGCAATTCCATTTACAACTAATTATAATAAGAGGAGGAAGGAATTTCTCTCCGTAGGAAAGATAGTGAAGGAGGTGGAGGAAGCAAAGCGTAGAGATGATAGCTAAGTAAATGAGCCAGAGAGGCTATCCAAAAATAATGCAAAGAACAACCTCCCTGATTCTGTTGGATCAGGAGGATGAACAGAAATGTATTTGCTAAACACCTGACTACAGCTTTTTAAACTGAGACTTGGAAAGGCTGAGTTACCAGAAACATTAGTTGAAGAAGAAGGGAAATGATGTTTGGGCCACCCTTATCTTCTTTCATTCTTTTATTGAATGGGCAACCTTCCTTTATTCAGAACAGCATCACAGAGAAATCTAAATGTTGTCTCCTTACCTGAGTATTTGGCTGGACAAAAACTGCCTGATACAACAGATGAAGTAATTCATATGCTGTGCAAAGAGGGGAGCAAGAGCAGAAAAACAAATCAGTTGCCTGCTATGCTGCTGGAGCAATGCAACTGTGTACAATGACCTATTTGAGAAAATTAGATGTTTAGCCTTCAGTGATTATTAAAAATACCTCAAAAGGATCTGAGAATGAGGGAATAAAGCAGAAAGCATGTCAGAGATAGGTAGTCCAGCAGAACAGGAAAGAGGTTCTCTTATACCCAGTAATTTTTGGCTGTTTCTCTTAAGTTTGTTTATAGGCTTCTAAATCTGGGTTTATTCTCTAGTTATAGGAGCTGAAATTGTACTTCCTTGATCGTTAGTAACAGGAGTATGAAAACAGGCCTTAAATCAGTGCCATATAAGTCATACAAGGCATAGTGAAAAAATCTTTGATCGAGTAGACTAAACATCAAAGATGGGGGGGAAAAAATCTAAGTTCTAGAATATTCTCTGTGCGTATTTGAACACCTCATTGGCATCCCATCTCATGAGCTATTAGCTTACCATTTCTGACTAACTGCTTATTGGACGATATAGGCCTAAAATGCAGAAAAACTTGCACACATCCAAAAACAGTTAGGAAAATTCTGTTTGGTTTCATTATGCTAATAGCACATACACAAGAAGCTTCGTTAAACATTAAGGATATTCTGAATAGCAGCCAAAAATGTTGCTGCTACTAGGGAGTATAACTTTTAAAACTCTCTTTTTTGGCCAGTGGTAGGATGCTGGATAGATCTTGAAAACATAACAGGCAACAGAAGGATTCACTCAGCTTCTGGACTTCAGCCTCACTGTATGCCACCTCCTTTGCTGATATGTCGAGTTCCTATCTCCTCAAAAGGAAAGAGGGCCATGAAATGAATCAAGGGTTAAGAAAGAGAGGAAAGAACACCAAGAACATCTCCCTGAAAAACAGAACTAGCAGAGAATGCAAGGCCCATCCCTGAACCAAGGAGAAGAATTTAAGTGTTAACATGGTGGGATGACTGCCAAAGTCAATCTCACAGAGTCCAGGTTACATGTGAAGGTGTCACCCCTTGTCTTCCCAACTGCTCCCTGAAAGAGTTACCTCACCAGCAAACCTACCCTTGCTGGGCTCCCACAAGTGGTTGCCTGGGCTGTGCCCTGTTCAGGCAGATTCTGGGTAAAAGATGACTGGTCCTCCTCAGGAGAGACATGGCAATACAACAGGTGGGTTCACACAAAGTGAGGTTATGTGAAGGATGTTAAAGACAAAGCTCTGTTGCCTCAGAACAACAAAACTCAATGTGCTTTGGGTTACACCTGAGCTTATAACTATGCAACACTTGCTGGATGATGGAAGGAATATTTTGTATTTGCAAAAGGTCTATAATTGTAAAACCAATTTGCCAATATCTCCAAAGTCACTTTCAAGTCCATACCCTTCACTATACTAGACAGAAGCTAAATTAGCCAATGAGCTTGTCTGATATGGGACTTCTACTTAGTCATAAAAGTTCAGGGCAAAAGTTTATCCCATCAAATGCTCTTGGTTATGAAAACACTATGTAAAAAGGAGCTTTTTATAAACAATTTACAAGGGACTCAAATACACAGCCACTGAAGTGTCAAAGCCATTCAAAAGACAATTCTCCTGCAATTCTACAGCAGGAAAGATTGGACTTTCACACATTCAATGGTTAACTCGCAGATTTAGTTTGCTCAGGTTTGTGGAAAACATCCTCCTGAATTTGGGTGCAAGTTTTGTGCCATTGGCTGTTTTGGGTACTAGAAAGGAATGCATCAAGGAGCGGTGCCCAGATCTATGTCCCAAAAAATAAGACCTTGACAGGGCTTTGCCTTACATTTTGGTAAATGTCTCTGTATTTATCTTAAGCCTCCAAGTAAACCAATGGCTGCAAAACCAGCACTACCTTCTCTGAGCTTTGTTTGCAGCAGGAAGCCAAGTTCACCTGGCTTTAATTGAAGATTCTGCTCTTACATTGTATGATGAGCTTTCTGTGTTCCTCCCGTGAGTCCTCCATAGTATAGAGGGTTTGTTTGGTAATGCTATTCAGATCCACATTCCTCCAGTCCTCCAGCATTTGAAATGTGATGTCTGCACTGTGGATCACTGTTCTTGATGCCTGTAATCCAATCCAATCTATTCATTAGTTCATGCTTTATTAGGTTAAAAAATAGGCTTTATCCCCTTTTACGCTTCCTTAGCTGGGCTCACTAAGTTGATTCTCCTCATGGACCCCCACCCACCAGCTTGATGTCTTATGGATATTACAGGGCCCTCTAACAAGAGAACTCTTCAGTCATTTTGGCTACTTTAATCAACTGCAAGTATTTTGACTGCAACCACCACGAACCCTAATGGGCAACACTAATCTGATGCTGCCATTGCTAGATTCCTCAATCTCTAACAGCTCTGCTGGTTCAAACCAATACCAAACAAGCCCCACTCAGGTTTGCACCCTCCCCTCTCCCAGTCTGTGAAGATTCTCATTCTTCCCTCAGCCACATAGAAAGTTTAAAGCTCCTTGGCCTCCTCATCAGATCCGCGTCGTGGCTGGTTGAGACAGGGATCTGCTGTTGGTAATGGGGAGGATGGACTGAGAGTAAAGGAAGGGACACAAGACATGTACACAGATCTCTGTAAGTTAAGCAGAGATGATAACACACAACAAGGTTCTCAGCTTCCCCAGGGGAGTGATGCACTTGAAGAGTCCTTCACCTAAGAGATTTGATCCCAGGTTTGATGTAGAAGGTTGTGGTTTCTTTATCTTGATTTCCTCTGAATGGCTATGGACCTCCAGAGTTCAGTGATGATCTATGGTATTTGGAGAAAGGTAGCCCAGGTGTCTCTGTCTCCACCACTAAAATAATGGCAGAAAAAACCCACCAAAAATTCCTTGCAGGAGTGTTTTTATTCCCCTAGAGCTTCTTTCTGTGGGCTTCACCCCTCACAGGGTTAACCTGTGATGTTGGATACACCTTTCAAAAGTGGAGCTTTCAGGTGACAAGGAAAAAAAATCTATCCCCTCCAATCCAATACATGGATGAAACGTTAATGAATTCAATGCATTCTCTCCCTTTTATACTACACAGAATTTGGCTTCATGACTTTTTACAGGTAATTCTGATGTAAACTGGTGAAAACCAAACACTTTGGAGCAGCTTCTATATTCACTGGCTATGCTTACAAGAACAGATCTATTTACAACTCAGCTCAGCTGCTTTCCCTTTCACTAATTTGCATTTGATTTATAATATACAATTAGACTTGGAATGTATTGTTGGGCATGTAGAAATTTTTCTTGCTTTGCAACTGTCCTAATACAAATGGCTCTGAAACCAATGGAATGTCTCTCATTTATTTCCTGAAAATGAACCATCTCTTCAAATCAAATGATAATTTTGTTTCATGAAAGTACCCTGCTGAATGTAATGATCAGGGATTGCCAGTTGTCTAGAAAAGCTTTTTTCAGTGATTACTTTTTGATTGTGTAGAGGTGGCCACAACAGATACTGGAGACAAACTACTAATGTATCTCCTCCTCTGAATAAAGTCCAACCTGTCAATTAATAAAATTATTTGAAAAGTCAGTAAAAATGGCATTCATCAAACTTGGGTAACTGAAATGCTTACTTGGCAGAGATGGTTTAGGGATGTCTGTCGCCGTAGTATTTGTGAAAATCTTCTGGACACTGCAAGAAAAAAGAGATACATATTTGCATACTGTGCTAAATAAGGATAATTACTTAAGAAAGTATTAAATTAAATAAGAACAACAACAAAAAATATATCCACTTTCCTATACAAAATTGTGGCAACATAAAATGCACTCAACAAGCCCAGTTTTAACTTAATTTAAACCTTGACCCAAACTCTTAAATCTCAATCAATTTTACAGAGGCATATTACAAGCAATTATTTATAGATGCTGTGAATAATGAGATGACAAGAGAAACAGAGGACAATGGAAAAGCTTTGCTTGTTCAGCATAGCAAATTTTCTCTTGCTACACAAAGGAACTAGAGAACAGAAAGAACTGTTTAATAGAAAGAAAAATGTTGGTGCAAGAATAAGTGCACATAAAATAACAATAGCTACATTATGTGTGGAAATGAAAAAAGGTTGCTAAATCTTCATGCAATCAAGTTTTGGAGAAGTTTTTTGACTGGACTGGTAGGGGCTAAACTCTGATCCAGTTTCAGATAGAATTTGATCAAAGTTTCTGAAGGCAGCTGCATGACATACTAGTACCTTATGGGCTGAAATGGTCCAGGAGGTACTTGCCAGTCCTCTGTTCCCAGTTAGCTCTTTGCAAGTGATATAGACCCTGAATTAAAATATTTCCTATTCTTGGAAAATGAGCTTTTAGAATGTTGTATTGTGCATTTTTTTGTCTGAAATCAGTGACTTAGGAACTGCAAAAATGACCAAAGTTTGAAGTTCCTCCTGTCAGTACCTCCACTGGCTGTGTACCCTTATGACAAATTCTGATGAGAAGGAAACAGCTGCAGAAGAAACAAAGGCTCATGTAAAAGGCAGGGTGCACACAATATTTTCCTTTTATCAGAAGGACCAGATTTTCAGATCTATCCAAAGAGATGATAGATGTGGTCACAGAGTGAGCTTTCCTTCCATACTGTGCATAAAGGTGATTAAAAAATATAGGTTGATAATGATAAGAGAGTGCTCTGTCCATCTCTTTCTGTCCACCTGTAAGATTGGCAAAGATTCTGCTGTTGAAGATTGTTGATATTTTTGAACTGGAAAAAGATGAGGTAAGCATTTTTTCAGTCCAGACATAGTTTAATTTTTTAAATAAATTAGTAAACAATTCAAACCACCCTGAAATTAGTTGTTCCAACTTCCATCCTGACTGTTCTCAGTAACATATACACCTAATTTTCCACGCTGATCAAAATAGTTAATCCTTCTCCTAAATTAGTTTTTTTTTTCCCCTTTAACTTTGTGGTGTGGAATTTAGTGCTCATGAAAGGCAAAGAATTGAGAGCTGTGAAATAAAGCAGGCTTTATCAATAGGTGATGTGCACTGCAGGCATCTACAAAGCATGTTTGAAAAGGACTAGTGCCCTTTCCTGTGGTGACAGGGTAATTTGATCTCCTTCATTTCTAACTCTGGCACTTTTTTGAGCAAGGGCTTCAAGCTGTATTCAAATTCTACTAGCCTAAAGGTTTGTTTCATAATTTTCTTTGCCTAATATCATGCTTAATGTTTGCTTACTATCAACAAAATTAATTTCGTATCCGAATCCACAAGAAAGAAAAATAAATTCTCGTTTTGAGCGATGCCTCATTTCACTGAGATTTGTTCTCATGAACAAGTGGAGATTCTAAGTGAATGTAAGATTTATAATGATGACAGGTTTTAATTCCTAAAAGAACACTAGTCTTACTTCCAATTAATTTGTAATCAATAAACCTTGTCCATCCCAGTTTAACAGGAAAGAGATTGGGTAATACATACACTCAAATTTGATATTTCGTAGGTTTTCTGGTAAATCATGGAGAGCTACTTTCAGCCACTCATCCAGTTGCTTTGCAAACTTTCGGATCACCTGCGTCAAACTGAAGAAAGGAATCACAATATCATATCATGTTTACTCGGTGCATCGTACTATAAAGCTGTGAACGTGTGAAGACCACGAGCCATTTATTTACAACTCATTATAATGCAGAGTTGATAGCATTGTTTGGTTTGTAGGCATGAAGAAAAACTTCTGAAATTTCTGGCAACTTTTGCAAGGAAAGAAATATTTGTCACCATGTTCAAAACCGCACATTACTATATGGCATTACTTTGATACTTACAAATGGTATTTTTACTTTAAATAAAATCATTCCCACTCTCTACAAATATGAATTCACAACTGTTTAAAGAAGGCAATAAATCAAGCTTTGGATTTCAGCTCGGTTGTGCCCACATTTATACGGATGTACAAGGGGATATTCAAGTGGAGCAACAACCAACTCTCCTGCAGGCCAGAGCCAGTTAGTGAGTGATGATGGTGGTGGGGAGGAATTTTCAGGCCAAGCCCACATAGGTGGGGGAGCTGGAGGTGGAGCAGGACCTGCCTACTTAGCCATGCACAGAGCTGTGAAATTTCTCTCTTTCTTGCTACCCCTTCCTGATGGTTCCATAATTTCCTGTTAGGCTTGGTAGGCAGCTCATTCTGCCCTTCTTGTTGGAATCCTCAGTAAAAAATTACAGTTCCAGGAACAGTTGTGGAGTGTTGTGCGGAGGATCTCGAGAGTTGGTTCTGACAGACAATGCTGCACTGCCTGTAGCAATGCTAGAAATGCACAACTGAGAGAGAAAAGATACAGGAACTTCCCCCTTTCAACCAAGAAGCTTTTCCTGCTTGTACTCCTAGCACACTGCATAGACAACAGAGGTGGTGAAATAAACATGACCATTGGCCTGCTCTGCTCCACAAAAACACCCAGAGAGGAGGGGATGGATGACAACTGCTGGGCTCACTAAAATGTGCCTTTTCTGGATAGCCAGAATTTGTTCCCAGGAGGTATCTCAGTGGATTCTGGCTGAGTCAGCAAGATTTCCTCCAGGAGCTTCCATTGCAATGAGACCCTTCTTCACCCCCTCCAGTGCAGGCTATGGCTTAATAGCCACAATCTGGCCCTTTATATGCATTACAAAAGTCTATATTCACACTCAAGTCTCTCCTTATTTGCTATGAAAGAACTAAGCAGCTTGAGAAAAGGACTGCTGTTCTGTTTAATCCTTCCAATGGAATAGATTTGGGGGGGGGTGAGGGGCAAAGCCTGTAAAAATGTACATGTCTTATCAAGAACAGCCCATGCTTATAGCAGATTTCTTGTGTAAAATACTTTTACTTTAGCAGTCATGAAAGGTATGTAGGAAAGTAGAACAACATCGTGAAAACATTTTCCTTGATTAGAGACACTTTAAAATCTTAAGGGCTAAACACAGCAGTAGCAATAAAAAACTCCTAGAGCAATATTCTTAACAAATTACTCAATGTGAAGAACATATCAGTCAAATAATATTAAAGGTATACAAGACTATTTAGAAAAAGATGGCTTCCTGATGCACATACAAGTAAAACCAGAGGGGAAAACATGTTGACTGCACCCAGTGATTACACTTTTTGCTGTGGATTGTTGGTCTCTGTCCTGCTTTACCTCTATGAACAAGAATTCTTCAACTCACATGAATGAACGCCAGGTAGGAGGAGACCAGCTGAAATCTACCAGATGGATTGGAAAATTAATTTAGTCTGGGTTTAGCTGAACATTAAAAAAACCAAGAAGAAGGTGGTATCCTTCATCACATAAAAACCCCCAACTCTCCAAGTTTTTCATAATACAGGCCCTGTTAAAATCTGAACATCTTTTTCAGGAACATCTAAGCTCTTCAACTCCTTTCAAATGACACTCTGATTTAAGGTCAGAAAATGGGTGGCAGCAGGCAGCTCTCCAGGAACTGGTGTCATTCTTGAAGAAAGGAAATCTAACAAAGACAGCTGAGCTAGAAGGGGTCAGTTACCTGTCAGGTAAGGCTTGTAGTACCGTTGGCATCAAAACTCCAGAAATTGCCTTGTACAGAATTGAGTCACAAACTCCCACTATATTCACTACAGTTGAAGAACCCAGTACGGGCAGCATATGAGGAGGCATCCCTTGCCAAAAGTGCAGAAGAAAACTTTGAACCTGCAATCATGAGAAGAAGCAGGAATGTTAAAATTAAAATAATCAAAGGCCACAAATACCATTCTCTTTAAATGATCCTGCTCACACAACATTTGTTTTAGCCTCAGAGGTGGCCTAATGGGGTGCAACACAGGCAAGGCACGTTCCCTAAGTAGACAGGCTTGTACTGTAATGCAGCACACAATGGGATAATCAACCAAAGGGTGAGGAGACGCTCGGGGTTGGTGACAGGGAGTCTTTGTGTCACTGCAGTAGAGACACCCATAGGAATCACTGTATTTTTACCTTCCATCAGTGGCTGATGATTTTAACTCTTTGGCTTCCACATGCCAAGCCTTTTTCTCTCTCTTTGCACTTTGTCCCCGTGTACAAAGGAATGCAATCTAGGCCTTGGTGAATGGAGACGGGGGGCAAGGAGGGAGGGAGAGTAGGATAGCAAATGGTTTACAAGAGTCAATATACATTTTCTGTCTTTGCTTTTGAAAGAAACACTACACTTTTGGATTTTACCTTTCCTCCACTATGAAGGACAGTGAAGAAAAAGTGGTGAAAGGCAAAAAAAAAACAAAAATAGGGGAGAAATTTTAGACATAGCAAAATATACCTCTGAAAATTTTAATGTATGAAATAAAGGTATTGTTCACAGAATCATATGATCAGTTCTACAGGGGTCAGAACACCAACACTCACAAATGATAACTTTCTGCACACAATCTGTAGTGAAGTGAGCAACCACACCACATGTAGCAAAGAGTATTTGCCATTTATATATTGTTGCTGCTCAGCCCCTTCCCTACCATAGATCCTGATAAGCCTAATACAATATAGCATCTTGCTCTTAAGAAACTATTCTGAGACTCACCCAGCTAAATTTCCTGAATGTATCATGTATTTTTCTCTTCTAGACTCACTACCAAAACCAGCTTTAAACCAGAAGAGTGTGAGAATTAAATAGTAAGAAGAAATGCAAGGAATTTTTTCCAATTGTTCAGAAGACAGAACTTTGACTTTTTTTCCCAGGACCTGAATATCATATTTGAATCAGATTCTCAGTATCTTTATAGGCAGATTTGTTATCCTAGGTAAGAAGCCATCTTCCCATGTAATGTAAACCTGCGTGCATTCCAGTAATGTTTTATTTTTCAGCTCTATTGTAGAGCTGTCTGCATGCATTGCCAGAAACCAGTCAGATTCAGTCAGATATAACAGGTACAAGCCTTATCCATCTCTAAGAGATGGCAGTAACTTCTGAGCAGTGTGTGTGTACCTAGCTGCACTGCAGTACAACTGAGCAACTGGAGACTTCAGCTGTGGCTCTCTGGGATCTCTAGGAGGCTGTAATCCACCCACCACTCTGCGTCATTGTTAACAGACCAGCAGAGCCCACTGTTGCTGCAACACCTGCCCTGGCTCTGCTGAGCACTCAGAGGAATTCCTTCAGGCAGCTCAGTCACAACAAAAAGCTTTGAAAAGTTGTGGTGGACACACTTCTCGAGTTGTAAGAACTAGATTGTCCAACATCTTCTAAGGGGATATTGCTACCTTAATCCTGCTGGAGAACAGAGGGCAAAAACATTCTCATTGCTTTTGTTCCTCCAACTCACTCAGCATTGTAAGTGAGATTTAGTGCTATCAGTCACATATCAGATACTCAAGTGCAGCTGTTGTTCCTTGCTTCTGAAAAGCATTGAGCACCACAAACCTCTATGTCTGTAATACAACATACAAAATAAGGTCTCAAATCCATTGATACCTTATGTATCATTAAACAGCAACAGCAGTTTCTAACCATACCTCATCAAAGTTTGCTCTTATTACAGTGTCTAGTATCCTCTGACAGTGAGTCCTATACATCATAATGAAGGTAGAAACCTGAAAAAGAATGAGGGAGACACACAAAAGATCATTCTGCTTTAAGAAATACACTTTTAAAGTATCAGAACATAGAGCACAGGAAAAGCAAGTTTTTTCCTTATCTTATCTGCAACTGCAAAAATAAATAAATTAGTTAAAATATATTTAGATTAGCTGTAAAATGAGTTTTCTTCTCAAAAGTAAATTCTCCCTTTGAATTCATGGATTTTTCTGTCAATAGGATTCTTCAAATGTAAGAGGAGCAAAAAGCCTCAGTGAGATCAAAGACAAGAATGTGGCCCTAATTAGGACATAAAGAACTAAAAAACCCTATTCTTTTGTCCACTTCACATTGATACTACACATGTGAATAGAACCAGAAACCTAGCAAGCTCAGCCAAGAGGAGCCAGAGCATTTTTGTCATACGTTCAGATAGGATTCTCTGAATTTCTATTCTAGAAGAATAAGAAATGCACTAAGTCCCCCTCTGCTCAAGAAAGCATTAGAACTATTTGTCAGTATGCCATCAAGTGTGTTCACAGATTAGAGGGCTGTAACATATTTTAAAAGTTGCCCTCAAACATCACATAATTTTAAAAGTTGCCCTGTTGTATGTAATGTAACTTTTAAAAAAACATGCACAAGCATTAGAAATATTGTACAGCTGATAGCATCAGCTGCCCTTTTTAAGGGAAGATATTTCTTCCTATTAGATGAAGTAATTCAGCCCCCCATAAATCAAGTCAAAGCATTATTAAACTTACTCTAGTTTAAGGTCTTTATATATTAGACAAAGCTTTAATCCAGAGGGGGAAAAAAAAAGAAACCAAGACAAGCTGAGAAAAGATTTCCAAAGTGTTACCTTTTCCTCTGGCAGACTGGCTGGCAGATTTAGATCTTTGACATTTGGAAACTCTGGCAGCAATGTTCCCAGTTTGGATCGTGGTGAATACGCCACTGTCTGTTTGGTTACTTCTTTTTTTCCTGTTTCGTTGACCCAGGCTGCTCCTTTTTTAGAATACATCACATCATAATACTGGGAGTTTTCTTTCACTGCAATTCCATAATAATGGTACCTGATACATAGAGATGCATATTTTATAAAGCAGATTGTTTGAAAATTAAAGAAAAACATATGGATGCAAGGGAGACTGATAATGCAAATGATTTCTACAGCAAAATAGACTGAGCAATAGTTTATACATTATTAACAAGCATTGATTCAGCAGCAGAATACTGTGGTAATATATTGAGCTTCCAATTTTTGTTCCTTGAAGTAAAAGTAAGGTGACTCTGTTGTAGGGGAAGAGAATTATGTACTTCCATTTTTAAACTTCTTAGTAAAAAACAAAACATTCTAAAGCTACTTGTTTGCAGAGCTCTGCTGTGCAGATGCTCCTTCAGTTCAGCAATAAGCAGAGGTACAGACCCTCTGGACTGGCCCTTCTGTTGTTATTTCAGCTCCCTGATTCTCAGGCTGTTGAGGGCTGGTTAAGTTCCTGAAAAGCACAAGTCTATTGCAAATGAGTTGATCAGAAATGTTTCAAAAATTGAAAACACTTCAACAAAAAGAGGGGGGGAAAGGCTTGCACTGAAAAGCAATGAATGGCAGGAAATGTACAGTTCCAATTATTTGCTGCATACCCTAGCATCAGCACTGGGCTTTGATCAGCGAGGGATAAGACACAGCACTGACTCTGTGAGGCCACACTGGAATTACAGTGTGGCTGTGATATAGAAACAGATCAGTGGCCTCATGGCACAAGTTTGTGCTACCACTCAGCTTTATTATAGGTGCTGGAGGAAGCACTGGTTATCAAGCAAAACTCTTGCATCAAAGCAGCAGAGATTCTATCTTAGTCCTTCTGCAATTTCCTAACTGTTATTTCAGTTTCTCAGCTGCAGGCACCCAACCCATCGGCTGAATTAGTAGTGATTACAAAAGACATCACAAGATTGCATTGTTGGTATATTTTTGCTTCAGCCAAATCCTACACAGACTTTGCAATGATCCTCCACTTCTCTCCTTATAGCCTATCAATAGCCTATCAGATCATCATAAGACTCTCTTCTGGATCCCACTATGATGGCACAAGAACTTTACATGTCTGGAAAAATAAAAAGAGTTTCTTTGATTCTTCAGTCAGTTACTATTTCAGAGTGCTGCCACCACATCTGCTCATTCAAATAGACACAAATTCACTCAAGGAAGTTCTACAAAGGTCATCAACGAAATTAATTAAAGAGTAGCATGTGAGTGATGGTAGTTTAAACTAACTGGTGACTTTTCCTTTTTCCAGTCACAGTCATTCACCCATAAATCAGTGCATGTCATAATCCCCAGCAGAAAATAGTGGCAAAGAGCTGGAAGCCCAAACTTTTCTATCAGCAGATAAGGGCTGAGAGGAGGCCTGGGGTGCTGTAGCAAATTTCTAGTACATGGTTCCCGGCCATACCCACTGAGGACATTCCCTATTTTTCATTAAAAACAAAAGCTATCTTGAACTCAACATTGAATAATCCAAGAGACATATCTTAAAATATTATACTGACATGATATGAATGGAATTTCCTAGCTTCAATATCTGAGAAAGCAACAGTATAGGCTCCAAATTTTCCCATTGGAGATTAGGTCAAAACATGCATTCTATACAAGAAAGCAGGCTCCACACTGTTCCTAATCTATTACAGGTAACTAATGGCAAGGGGTTACAACACCAGCTGTAGATGCTTGGTGCTTTTTTTTTTTAGCTTGAGTGGTAACACCTCCAGCTCTTGGCTTAAGTGCCCAGTTTGGTCCCTGGCAGCTGCCAGGCGAGCACTGCACATAAGAGCCATTAAACTCACACATGGCCTGTGTGCTACATCTGGGGTAGGGAAACCCAAAAGGAAATGCTTGTGGGGGGCTAGCAGAACAATCCCCCAGGAAAGGGTGGGAAGAGGGAAAAAGTTAGAGCAAGCAGGACTGAAAGTCTTGTATAATTTAAACAGGGGTCAGTCTTGTATCAAGTTTTGTCTTAAATCAGTGAAGGAAAAAAAAAAAGCAAGCCTGGAAAATGTAGTAGAATTTCACTGTGTAGCGTTTAATTCTTGGTATATTTCACTTGGTAGTAAACTGCATAAAAGAGGTTTCCATGTCTAATGGACCCCTTTTACTGATTTGATTAGCAGTATTTTCCATATTGTTTTTCATCTCAACTCACTTTACACAACCTAAAGGACATTCACACTCAGGACTAATGAAGCCACTGTTGGAGGCTGGGAAATAACAACTGGTTAGCATCATCTTTCAGGCTAGAGAACAAGTGTCAGAATGCCCTTTAGAATTTAGGTGGAGCATACATTGTCCTTAACTGAAATTGTCCACAAACTGTATTTAACCCCCATTTTACCCATGTAATGAAATCCAATAGGTTATTTAAAAAGTAACTTATTACCTTGCCCAAAAGATGGTATTTTTTGAAAACAGTTCCTATGAATTCCAGATTGAGAAACTGATTCAGAACTAAAAATGCGCTTCCTGGGGCATTTGACTTTTTCCAGTTGTTGATAAGATGTGATTCTACCAATTTATGTAGAGGATACAGTGATGTTTTTACACTTTTTTTCTGCTTGTGGGCTCCAAGAAATTTTCCCAGGGGAGTTTGAATCTTTTTGTGACAAACATAAGGCCCTTCACATAATAAAATCTGCTTTTCTTAATTAGCTTTCACAGAATCCTACAGAGTAGCAAAAATGCAGTGTCTATAGATCACAAGTGAAAAAACATGGAAAGGGAAATGAAAATGTGAGATGGCGTGCTTGCAAAATGTTTTGGTAAAGCTTCTTTTTCAAAATAAAGCCTGAAAAACACAATATGCCTAAATGCTGAGAATGAAAGATGATATTAGGATTGAGTTTACAAATTAAAGCTAGAATGACCTGCTGTTTAAACAAAACAAGAAACCAAGATGGTAAAAAAATTGCATTAAAGACAGATTTATTGTGCTCTTCTAATAAGCGGTCCATGCCAAGTAGTATTTCTTTGATGGGACAAAATGTTCTTCCCCGAAGCTTGATATTTGCTTAGGTTTTATAAGTTTTCTTTTTCTAGACCAGACATATTTAAGCAGTTAATTGAAGATTTGATTTCGGGAATGGTCCCAAATGCAAATTCAGAGTTGCCATAACATCACTCATCAAAGCCACCAGAAATCTCTCCAGTGGAAATTCTGAGCCAGCCATACGAGGAAAGCATGATAGGACCATAATCAGAGAGTCAAGATTTCGTACTGAATATAAGTTTTGTGGAGGTTCATAAAGACAGAAAGTGTGTACAAGTTGCTTTGTGCACACATTCATATGAGTACCCCCTATTGGCCATCAAATCATCCTGGCATCAGCTACAACTTCCGTCCCTTGTCCTTCCATTTGATGAGAGGATGGAGCACTGCTTTATTTCCAAACTGAATCTCCTCCTACAGCTCCAGGAGTCTCTCAGAGGGCAAGATGCTCTTGGTCTGCTGACTAGGAGTGTCTAGCACTTCCAAAAGCTGTCTCTTTACTCTCACTGAGACTTAATATTTCTTGCACAATGTCCCCCTAACCTGCCTGCCTGTCAGACCAGCTTCCAGGTCACATACTCCTTCCATGCTACTTGTGCCATGGTTCTGCTCCCTGTCAAGCAAATAAGGGGATTCTGTCGCACATACAGGGTCTACCTGCATTCTATACTTTCAGATAAATACTCTCCTTGGTAGACCCAGCACAGCTGTAACTGAGCTCTGGTTCTGTTTTCAGAAATATCTGACTGCATTCCAGCTAAGTGTTATGTGAAGAAATTACTTTAGGCATTAACACTTCAGTCCTTTTATCACCAACTGTGCTGACCGATTGCTGCCAGTATTATTTTCATTCCACTTTCCTGCTACTGCCAAAGGAAATTCAGCCATAGAAGTGGTTAAGATTATCTGACTTCACACTGTTCTACCTTCAGACTTTTTATAGCCCGGCTGCCTTGTGACATTACAAAGTTCAGAGCTACAATGGTGCTGTACTCTTGCTCATCAGTTGTGAGGTTTCTGTTTTGCAGCTGGTTTATTGATGTGAGCATGCAGCTGTTCTCTGTTGCACTGAGCTTAAAAACAGTTCCACCACAGGTGAGCCATGAGAAGGCAGCTGAACTTAAAAGCCAATTTCTTTTTCTACTGCAGTCTGAAACTCTTCAATTTGGTAAACAAGGTGTGAGTTAATCCAGTGAAAGCTAAATGGTGTGAAGGAAATTTTGCTACTTTCTTTAAAAGAGTGCTGTATATAACAGATCTATGAGGGTAAAAAGTATTTCACTTTAACACAAAAATGATTTTGTTGTCTGCATGTTATTCTTCCACATATCACACTTTCAAGCCCTGTTTATTGAACTGATTTTTCTTTTCTGATAGAAACCACCTTTGCAGGATCACTGCTGAATCTATAAGATAATGTAAAGACTACAAAAGAACCTCCATGAAAGTTGTTTTTAAGTCCCCAACCACACAAATTATTCCCTGTTCTCATTCCCCACTCAGTAAAGCCAGAGCCAGGTGTGGCCCTGCGAGAGATGACAATAACACACTGCTTACTTTGATTGGCCTCTGGTTCCAAGTCTTCTTGTCGTTAATTGTGGAAACTGTTGTCTTATTATCTGCAAATAAATAGAACTGATATTAAGACAAATGGAACTGCACATTAACCAATGTTTAATTTAATATGAACTTTTAAGACAAAAAAGCAGAAAAACTGTACTGTGATGTCCACAAAATATGTGGTAGGAGAAATCAAAAATAAAGTTCTTGATTTTTTTCCATTTCTGAAAGGGGGAAAGAGACCTTAAACTTCACTATAATTTCATTAACTACCATTAATTTAAATACTTTCAGCAGTTACTGGAATAGAACATATTTCCTTAAAAATCTAGATCAGTTCTGCCTCTAAACTAAGGAGCACTGTAATTAGAATTGCCTGTTACTTATGTCACTTTGCAGGATCAACAAAGTTCTCTACAGACCGTCACAAACCAGCCACTAAACACTTCTTATTCTAAAATATGATTCTCTGAAAATATTTTGGTATTAGACAGGGGCATAATTTCTACCAAGGAAAACTCATCATGACATTTGTAAAGATACCTCATAATCAGTTTATCCTCTATGGGAAACAAGTGGATCTCAGAAACAGCAGGATGTCATCAAGAATGCAAACTCTAGTGTGTCAGCAGACATTAAAAGAACACTGCTAATGCAACCCAAACTTCTGCATTGCCAGTTGCATTTAAAGAAATAAATTAACAAATGGAGATTGTGCCTTAAGTCATCAGAGCCTCTATCAACCAGGTTAATCCTGATGACAAAGCTTTGCTGTTGTTGCTGGAAAGGAGATGCTCAGCATCTCATAGGTTTGAACCAGCTTCTCACTGGGGTCTGCAGGGGGAGGAAAAGTTTTCTGCGAGAACAGTCATGCAAAAAAACCTGCAGTAAGCCTTGAAGATTTACTTGTGAAGGAGTTACTTCCTTTTAAAATTTGTAATCCATTTTAATTGTGCTTTTGTTACATAAAGTGCTAAATGCTTCCTCTTTGGGGGGTAAACACCAACTAATATTAAAGTAAAACAAGCCTGCAAGATGGAATATAATTGTTCAACTAGGAACAAAGTCAATTAAAATTTATTAAATAATATAGATTTGCTTTTTCACCATTAGCCATTTTGCCATCATGATAAATATTTAATCCTGATTGATGACTGAAAGCTTTAGAACAGGTATTTAGATCAAAAGGTTCTATATAAATAAAGACATTACAATGTCACATATTTGACCATTTCTTTAATGCTTTTTGGGAGGTTTTAGCAAAGGTACAACCATCTTCACTTAATACCATGTAAAAATTGACCTGTGTTGGTTTCCAAGAGCTTTGCACAAGGTGGCTGATGTCAAAAATGCAGCAAAGACTCAGAGTCGCTAGGTTATTCAGCTTTAATTTCTGGAGCAAAACTTCAGCAAACAGTAAAACACTTTTGTGGAGCTGTGAAAGTTCAGCCTAGCTGTTTGATAAATGAGCAGACAGGCAAGCAGCCCTTCTTTCTGTTTTTGTATGGATTCAATGAAGCCTGCCTAAAGAACACCACATGCTGTTCCAGCTACTGATCTAACATTCCGCAACATCTCAGCCTTCCAAATTCCCTTTAATTACACATTAATCCCACCCCTCTCTCTTTCATTTTCTGCAGACAGGGTTGGGGGCTCCACAAGGCTGTGGGAAAAAAGGCAGTGTTGAAGAACTACTTTCTGAGGATGGTTTTTTTTTTGGGCTAGGGGATTTTTTTAAAGGTTGGTTGTGTTAGTTTTTGATTGGTTTTCTGGGGAGGTTTTTTGTGCCAGTTGTCATTCAGAAAATACCATCCCTCTCCAAAAGCTGCTCTTACAACAGTTGACTTAACATTAGAGATAGTTTTACTCTATTTTTCCTTTTGGAACAGCATCAAACCATATTACTTTCAAGTCTTTCTAGTAGCAGTGAAGTGCTACAATGCACACTGTAAATGCTACTTTATGTACCATATGCCATGGGAGTTACTGGGATTTAAATAAATCAGCCAATTTCTACATACCAGGGCAGAGGTGATCAGGAAAAGAGAATAATAATGAGGCAGTTGATCAGATGATCTCTTTTTCTTTTCTTTCTTTTTTTTCAAATCCAGCACATTTGAAATGAGATACACCTCTCAGAATGTATCTTAAAAGTATGCATCACTTAAAACACTATTTCCCAGTAATTTACAAAACAAAACAAAAAAAATCCAAAGAGAATAATCAAGCAATGCTTTGGAAAAAAGATCAGGACTTTTTTATCTAATGCTGCATATGTAAAATATAACAGTATATTTATACCTAGGTACTTGTACAATTACATGTGGTTATTAATGTCTGTGTTCAAAATAAAACACGTCAAGTAAAAAAGAACTCTCTGTTCATATAAATGCTTATATTCAGCTATGTTTATGCAAATCTCTGTGTAATGATACTGGTAAAGGCAGGAAGATTACCCTGAGAGGGGAGAGGAAGTCAGATCAGGCAGGACAAAGTGGAATTCACTGTGTGCTGAAATCAGTGGAAAAAGCAGAGAACTCAATATCTGGTTTTTTAAAAATTTAAATCATTGTCAACCTGAAAAATCACTGCACAAATATGTCATTGTTGGTTTAATGTTTATTAACTTTTAAAGACCTGTAGACAAAACGTGTTAATTTTACAGTTGTGTGGGGAGGAAAGTGGGTTCTAACTGTCAGACATGAAAATCCAGGTTTGATTGTGAAAACCAAGCTGGATCATTTTCCTCCCATCACTGCAGTGAGGTTTGCACAAGCAAATGAATCAAGACCAGACCACGCAGTCTGAGCTGCTTTCTGAATGGAAAGTCCCTGTTCTCACAGCAGTTCTTCTCAACAGAAACAGTGGTAAAAAGATCTCATGGGTGGTATCCAAGGGAATTTTGGAGTGAACAAATCTTTTGTCATTGTCCTTCAGTGGAGCTAAAATTTCATCTCAGACTTTTCCAAAGTGACCATAATTCCAGCTGCCCTGTAAGAGCTGCTGAGTAAAAAGGTACAGGTTTTACATTCTCCAAGTGAAATTTCACCTAAGTTAAATGGCAGTTTTGACAGTTGGGCATTATTTTAGGCTACCTGGCTTTTTGGTTTTGAAACAAATGTAGACCAGGAATTTCATATGGAAATAGCTTCTGTCCCTACTACATTAGCCTGAGAAAAAAAAAATGTTCCTACAATTTACAATTTCTTTCTCAGTTACTGAACTTCAATGTGTTTTCCCTCTCTTTTCTCTGTACTCTGCTTAAGACATGATCTTGCCTTCTGCCTACAGAAGATCTTCTATGCCTTTCTTGATTAAAAGCAATAATATTAAGGACTGCTTTATCATCTTGTGAGTGCCTACTGCATACATAAGATGAAGACAGAAGTCATTACACTATAAAACAACATATATATAGTTTACGCTTTTTCAGGGGACTAGTATATCCATGTCAGCATTTGTTTAACATTGCTGCAGACAATCTTGACAAATGGTTTTTGGAATGTCTGTACAGGTAGACCACCTGGGGAAATAACAGGATTCTTATCCCACTTCAGCTTTTTAAACCTAGTGGAGGTGTCTGAATAAATCTGAATTAAATATCTAGTCTTTGGTATTTTTGGTCACTCTTAAGGCAATAAAAATGGAACAGGTTACTTGAGCATCCATGTAAAACACAGAAAACTTTATGAGCAACAACTAGAAAAATTCCTCTGTAAGGGTCTGTATTAGAGTCTGCACAACCTATTAACCTTTAGGCACTGCAAACTGCAGGAGCTGTTCTGTTACCCACAAATGGCTGCAGGGGTGCATTCCTTCAACCTGATTACTGCCAGCTGTCATTTCTGCCACTGCCTCTCTCCCCACATCTCCAGTACTGTAACATTACAACACAAGCAGATCCAGGCTCAGAGTTAAAATGAGGAATTACAGAATCACAGAATGGCTTGAGTTGGGAGGGACCTTAAAGATAATTTTATTCCAAACACTCTGCCATGGGCATGGACATTCTGTTTTCACCACTAATCTGTGAGCCATTGCTCCTCATTGCATTCACTGCATCAAACTGTGAACTCTTATGTTTCCCAACTGTTCCATTTAAAATAATCTATAATATGTCAAAACAAATCAGGGAAAATAAATCTTATAAAGCATTTTATGTGTCTGTCTTCACACAAAAAACTAAGGATGGAAGAAACCAGAGATGCCTGGAAACTTCTAAAATAACTTCTTTCCCCTTCATTTGTTAAAATATTATATTTTACTCTGGGGCAACAGGCAGAGGATAACTTTTAGAAGTCTTTTTACCAGAATAATTTAAATTCCTGCTTTTCAAAAGGCATGATAATTTTGTTAGTGCACCTGATCTAGAGGGATGTTATTCTTCATTACTCATGTCCCTTTCTATTTGACATAATTCTACCCTTGCTTCTAGAACTTCACAAAGTAGAGAAATAAGGTCAAATTAAGTTGCAGCCTGGCAGTTGCACACTGTCAGAATGAGAAATGGATTCCAGGCTCTGCACTCCCTAGCTTTATGAGATTCTAGAGAGATTCTACTTGCTATGGAATAAATTCTCTTTCTTCCCATAAGAATTCTTCATAACAGGGCCTGGCTCTTTTTCTCTCAGTTCAGGTTTCAGGTCCCATATCTAGACAGCATGCTTTTATGAAGTTTAGGAAGGTACAGAAGGTGTGTGCTTATTTACCAGCTTCTGTTGTGGTGTTTCAGTCTTAATATTCTTTGCCACGGCAGCTGCAAAGAAGTCAGTGATACCAAACATAGCTATATTCTCACAGAGCTATGCTTTCCTTATTCTCATTGCTGTGAAACACAGGCAGTACTGATGTCCTCAATCTTATAACTGAAAGGGCTTTTGGCTCATTCATCTTTGGCCCAGCACTGTTCCAGATGGGTCATTCCAGGGTTTCCCCAGCTGCTTCAGTGCTTTTCAAAATCCTGCTCTGAGACAGATGTTATTATTAACACCTGTGTTAAGAGGTTCCTTTTGGCTCAAAATGGATTGGGGTTGATTCAACATCATATTGTCTTGAGGAAACGGTCAAGAAAATTTGCACTGTTAAGCATCCATTGATAGGCATGAGCATAATCAAAGTAGTCCAAAACACCATTTCTGTCTCTCAAATCCACCAAACTGTATAAACAAAAGGAGAAGAGGCATGAAGTGTCTATACCTTCTCTACCCCTTGCTTGTTTACTTGCATGGCCAGGAGGGAAGACTGCAATGTACAGGCTCAGTACTCTTGACCACAGATCTGTTGTCTGTAAAGGCTCAATAACCTTCCCACTTCTTTCCACTTAGTTTCCTAAGTTTTGGGATAGGGCAGGTCTAGCTCTAGGATAAGAACTTGTTTCTAGCACTGATACAGCTCAACTAACACTGCAAAGCAAGGCAGAAAAACCTGCTGGCCTTTTCTCTAATGTCTGTGCCCAACTCTGCCTGCTATGGAGATTAGATTCTGTGAGGAACTCCAACTGAACTGGACACAGCAATGAAGCTTGCCAAGACCTCTCCTCAAATTCATCTATATAAAACAATATCCTCCTTCAGGAGTTCCTCTGGCCAGATAGAATCCAGCCTAAGGTATGATCAAACAGATTACTGAGTCCCAACAAAGCTGCAAACACAGAGTGCTCTGCCTTAGATCCTTAACTGAGCTGCAGCCACTTTTAGTGCTGACTTGCTGAAGCCAGGCAGATCTAAAACCCTGCACAACTTACCCTGCTCTGTACTGGTGCCAGCACACTGCCTGCCATCACCCAGCCTATCTGTGGGAAAAGGCTGAGTGCCAGGATCCCTGCACTCTGGCAGACCCTGTGCTGTAAGCACAGCCTCTGGGACATGTTGACAAGGCATGAGGTAAAGCAGTCCTGGGGCCACTCCATGCTTAAGGTCTAACTGGAAGCCAGATGCTTGAAGTGGCAAAGGCACAAAAAATCCCATTGCTCTAGGGCATTGAGAAAGGAAAAGTCACTCCAGAGAAACTGAGGTGTCCTCGCTGGTTTTCTTACTCCCCAAGCTCAAGAAGAAGGCAATAGTCAACAATCTGCAATAATACAAGAATCAGCTAAGTAGCGCCAGTTACCCTGCAGGATCATCGTTCCCCACACCAGCATGACTGCTTGCTTCTGCAGGACTTGTGTTATTATGGTCTCATCAGAGGAACTTGGCCTAGAAGATTCAGAATTGGGAAGAAAATTCATACTGGTGGTAACTGTTCTTCAGTCAGGAATCCTAGCTGTTCAAAAGGGATGAAGGAAAACTGGGGACTGCTCAGATAGCACTGAGAGACTGATTTGGTGCAATAAGAGAAACCACATCCTCACATTTACATTGATTTTCTCCAGTTCTATTTTTGCATACAATGTTGTAGAAATTGCTCATAATAAAGCAAAGTGCTGTTTTAATCTATCAGAAGAGACCACTAAGAGTAAATTTGGCTTTGCTGTACCAGCTACTATTGAGGCTACTTAAGAGCAAATTGAGAGTAAAGAAATAAAAAAACACATCTTCAGGAGAAGTATCTCCTTATGAACAACAGCAGGCAATTTCCTGATATGTGCATTTCAATACAAAGACAAATCAGAATGAAATTACATCTCAATGTCATTATCAAAGAGGTTTCAATAAAGGTCTTTTCTATCCTTTTCAAACTTTAAAATCATATAGTATGACAGCAAGAAACTGTGAATCTTATCCTAGTCATGCTTGGAGGAACAGTCCTGCAAGCAAAACTTCTGGGCATATGAACAGTGCATCGTGATGAAAAAGGCATCTGGCTCGTACAGCTTGTACCTCCCTGGAGCAAAATAAACTATTGAGGGGAAAAAGGTCTTTTCCTAACCAGAATTATAAGTCTATTGTGGACTTTGCCCTTTATCTAGTGAAATGCATTCATTGGAATGTAGTTTTCACTTACAGCAAATCCAGTCAGGGAGCAACAAAATTTGTGTGAGCATGCATCCATGTTAAGCCCCTTTAAGATGCCAAAATGATGTAAAGGGACCTCAGACTGGGGGAGAACCACCCCGAGAAGTGCCAGCAACCTTGGTTTTCCTTTTCAAATATTAATTTATTATTGCTTGTCAAAAGACATAGCAGCGATGCCCCAAAAGGAAAGAAAACAAAAAAAGGAAACCAGAAGAGGAAAGTATTTATCCTCCAGGGGGCACGTGGGAGTTGGGAAGAACTCAGCTTCACGAGGATGCAAAGCGGTTTCACCACAAGTCTCTGTGTTCTGGGGGAGAGATGTGGCTGGGCACGGCAGGGGAATTAGCACTGCCCAGTAAATTTAAAGCAGTGAATTGAGGACTAAGATGATAGGAGAAATCGCTGCAGATGAGGAAGATTATATCTTCGAGGATCCTGACTAAGAAAACATATACATACAGAGTCACAAAAGAAACAAGAACAAAAATCAGTGTTGGAAATAGAAGTGAAAGAGAAGCTCAAAAATGTGCCAACCCAGCTAACAGCTGGGCAGAATGGGAGAGCCAGGAGAGCCTTATGGCACCTACCCCTGGACAATAGCTGCTGAGGGCTTTGGAAATGCTCAAAACATTCCTGCTCTTTTTTTGATTCAGTGAAGGCCCTTATAAAGAATTATTTAGTTTTTGCAATTAAACCCAGTAAGAATGAGAAGTCAGTGTCATCATCCACCATAATTCTTTGCACAGTGTGTTAATAATCAACAGCCTTTTATTTTAATGCTCTGCTCAGATAAAACCCAAAACAAACATACATCTGCACAACCCTCCCTGCAGAAGGCAGGGGAAGACCTTTCAGCTGGGAACACCTTAAACTGCTCTCCAGAGCCCCAGGGTCCCAGAGCAGAGCCCAAGGCATTCACAGCACACAGCTGAGGGGCACAAGGCTGCCATCCTTTTAAGTGACCTCAGCAACAGGGCTTTCACTCCTTCTGCCTGCAGACTAATTCACAGTCCAAACACGTTCACTGTCAGAGAGCTTGCTCTCATATGCAACATTTAATTGTTAATAACTCAGTGACACACCTGCCCTGCCTCACTGTAACTTTCTGTCTTCTCACTGGTTCCATGGAAAATTTTTACTTTTTCTGCTTCACTTTTGCACAAAATCAAAATATAATATGTTTGGCTGTCTAGAGTAAGAGCAGGAGTTTAACACTGGACTCTGCACTTGATGCTGAGCTGTAACCACCAAATTACAGTCCCCTCCCTAATTACTATTTAGTTAAGGTATATAGAAGAATACTGGATCCTGTCTTTAGCAGACAATAAAAAGTTCTGTAATGACAGACTAGGTAGCATAGCAGATTGACAAAGCTGGTTTCAATAAAACTGCCTGTAATTTTTGCATGTTAAATGAGTAAAACACTAAAATCTTGACTAACAAAGTTACAGCTCCCTTTGTCATATGAGAAATATGATATTAATATCCCATTAATAGCCATATTAGAGTATTCCTGATTATATATATGTGGCTTAGGAGTACAGGTTGCTTTTTTTAAAGGTGTTTATTTATACAGTATTTCTGTTCTTTGCTTTTCTTGTTTCTCTAATTGCTGTTAGCAATTCCTCCATTAACTTGGTTCCTCTATTAGCTTGGTTTCCTCAGAAAACAGTCTGTATTACTGTCTCTGTTAATCTCTCTACTCCCCAGACCAATTTTGGTTTCATGAATGCAGCAGTATTACCATGTTACTTATTACAGCTTGTTTTAATGTGCTGAACCCCATGTCCCTTTCTAAAAACTACCAATTTGTTAAAGAAAAAGCCTTGATATTTAACATTGCCCACAGAGCTAAATTTCAGAGATTAATTATATATTCAGTGTGGTCTACTGAAAGGCAAACTGATTACAATTTCACAGAACAACTAGCTTTTTTCTCTGGAGGAGATGACAGCTGCAGGACTCCTGATGTTTCCCAATGAGGACAAATATGTCCGGGGTCTCTGTTGCAGCAGCTAAGTGCAGAATACCTTAAATACACCTATTTCACTGCACTGCTTCTACTGCCTCTAAGGCATTTATGCAACTCACCTTCCAATATGGTATTTAAGTCACATGATAACAAACGTTGGCTAAAACTTCATATATGTTCATGCTCCAAAGGAGAAGCCGACTGCAAGCTACTGAGAGAACAGATGTGCCTTGCAGACCTTTATATCTGTGCAGTACATTTTATTAGCAGTAACAGGCTGGAAAGAATCCGTGGGGTCTGCTCAGGTTCTGCAGATGGAGAGGCTGGTTTCACTTCAATATCTGCCCCACTGTTGTCTGAAGTTCCTGGACATGCCAGTGCAGAAGTGCCAGTTCCCAGATGCAGAAGTTATGGCCACCTAAAGTACTAGTGTGAAACAGCACCATGATGATTGTGTAGGGCTTCCTTCCTCTCCACAAAAAAGGTAAAAAGTCTCATGCAACACTGCTTTAGAACTCTTTTGCAACAAAGAGGAAAACACTTGGACCACAGCACATGAAAAACACATTGTAATGCCATGATTTTTGGATGGAAGCCATAGTACCTGTCCTGCTAGGTCAAGAGACTCCTACCACTGAACAGGTCTATGTTTGAGAGGCAGGAGAGAAGAGGGATGAAGTATTAAACAGTGTAAGAAAACTGCCACATACTGATAAATGGTGAAATCCCTGGTAAATTTATGTTCTGATGGAATAATTCTGGCATATTTATACCTTACAATTTACAGAAGTTTTTAGGAGCAGCAGAAGTACCATTGTGTAAATTTGAGCCATGTTCCAAATGTGTGAGCCTGCATAAAATCTGTTTCTTATTTTCACTGTTCCTAAATTACATGTTGCCACGATACTTATCACTTGATAGTAATAATATGTACAATGGACAACTTCATTCACAATTCTGCAGTGTATTTAAGCAGAAACCTGACACAGAATCTGAGTTATGCAGGTCTTCAAGACACAACAGAGTAATTTACAACATGGTACACTTTGTTTTCCTTGCCAAACTCCCTGCCTAAAGATGCACTATAGAAAATGTCACCTCATTAAATACATCCTTCACCTACTCTTTAGACAGGCACTTACCCTAGAAACATTTTTGCTTCGTTGAATACCCAGAGCTTCTATAGAACAAATGTTGCAAACACTAAAAGTGAACAGCTTGCGAGACAATGGGCTTCAGATTCATGCTTGCAAGCATTTCAAAAACAGTGGCAAACTTTACACTTCGTTTTTTTCACAGCCTACAGGTTTTAAAGGCCTGTGACACATTCTATTGTAGAATTTCAGTTTTAAACATCATCCTGTTTTTCACAGAGAGGAAAATATCATCTGAGCAGCAAATCCAAAATACGAACTTTATGTACCCTTCTAGCCAGCTATTAACATCTACCAGTGTAGAGCTACCAGTATAGAGCTTTACTGCTCACACCCAGATGATGAACAGCTTTATCTGTGCTAGGAGTGCATCTCCACTGTGAATCTGGAGTTAACCAGAGTGACTCTTACTAGAGCAGGACTGGAAAGGGAAACACGAGGAATCACAGCAAAAAGATAACCTGGATAGCTTGGCAGGCTGTACCTGCAGTGCACACAAAAACAGATAGATGCTTTCTGGACTTTCATATCTGGAGGCTTTGTACTCCACCATGTGAATTTGCCACATCATTTGATATCATTATTTCAGGGATCTCCACATCATGCTTACAAGAACAGCACAGACATGCTCTAGAATTCCATTTTACCCTTCTGTTGTTAAAAATTATACATTTGTTTAAGCAGCGCAGGTCATAATGAAGATGTGTTTACACTGGCTTGTATTCAACTTCCAATCCAATTTTAGCTGCCAATTTTTTGTGTCATGTAACCATCAGCTAGGCTGGGGATTGACATACTCTGGAGCCTAGCCATGGTAAAAAATCATTCCAACCATCAAAATACTTACAATCTTAGCCTTTGTCCAATGACTTGAATACACAAGAGATTTCATGCATATGCCTCTGTTTCTAACAGTAAAAGATTTAATTCTTTTCAATAATACAAATTCACCTGAACCAGGTGAAATTTTAAGGCGTCATACTGCGGTTTAGACTTACCTTCCCAAAGCTGGCAGCATTAACAGGTTGTGTGTCGTTTTTCTCACAGAAGTCCAAGTAATGCATGTAGAGAGCACTTCGAGGAATGCAAACACCTTCTGCAATCTCATAGTTCTCCTCCAGCCTTAAAAAGCAAATATCAAACAGAGACAACTGCAAGTATGTTGGATGTCCTGTATGGTAAACAGTATACAAAGCTTCTCCTTTTAAGACTAAACATTCTGACTTCCTCTTGTCTACTAAATTTTGTCTTCTTTGTTCCTAAGCACTCCTTCCAATTTATTCCCATAATACTTGCTTCATTTGGTTCACACTTGCTATCAAAATCATAGGCTGTGAGTTCCCAGCAGACCCTAAAAGCATCCTATAGTCAACAAATATATGTACAACTATGAAGCAGTAAATATTCACTGAGGGGAAGCATTCTCTCCTTCTTTACAGAACACATCACCTTTGGTTCATGACACTCTTTTCACCCCTGTCCAGCTGCAAAATTGCTTACCTTGACGAAGCAGGTGTGTCTAAAGCAAATAATTTGCTAATGCTCAAGAGTCTCCACAAAACATTATTGTGTAATATTTTCTAGCTATTGTTTATGGGCAAAGTTAAAAAACAAAAAGAAAACACAATCTGAATACAATGCTGAAAAAACCCAGTGAAATAACATCTCTTACCTTTTAGAAACTATCCTTATTTTTTATACATGCAAATATACAACTATAAAATTTTAAATTATATGTCAAGTATATGAGCAAGCATATGCTTCATCTTTAAAGCTTGAAACTGGTCTCATTATAAATCTATAGATTAGAAGAAACGTTCCTTTGAAATGCCATTTTTATGGTTGCGGACCCAAAAATGTTCAAGAGATATTTACATAGACACTTAAAATTAAACCATAATTAATCTTATCATTGATAGTGTCAGTCATAAGCATCTACAGTCACATGTGGCTTGTCTGCCTTGCTGGGTAAGGGAAGAAGTTAGGTGTAACTTCCTCTTAACTGCATTAAAAAACAAATATATATTCTCAAAAAACTCCTGTTTTACATCAAATAATCCCCTGCCATTTGATAGCAGTAGAACACCTTCCAAATATCTTGTTTCTCTCCTTCATTGCCTTTTTCAGGACCTACCTACCTTCCATTTCAGTTATCATGATCATTTGTGACTGCAAACTATTTTAATAAGATATCCGGCTAGATGAATGGAATCAGTTTGTATGGGCAGCATCTATTCTTCCCTGGTTTCTAAGAAATATCATCATGGCATCTTTCCTCAATTTCATAGTGCTCTAACAAAACCTCCTTTCAAAACCTGGAGAGTTCGTTTGTATACTATAGCTGCTAATTGGAATGTCAGCTTCCGTGACCAAGACAGGACAGAAAGAAAAGCAGTTAATTATTTCTCTTCATATCTGATGAATTTTTCTCTTCTTCTCCTCTCTTTCACAGAGAGTCATTAGTCTGACACTGAACAATGCCCCATTATACCTGAACTTTTTTTTAATGATCAAAAACCCATCTTGCTCCACTTCTTTTGTTTTCCTGTCTTTTATTTAACAACTTTATCATATTTTGAATCCAGTTTCATTCTACAGTATTGTAGAAAAATAGGTTAACAAACCATTATCAGTTATAAATATACATATATATATAAACATTTTATATAGTGTTGTAATAAAGCCATGTGAAATCCAGTAGCTCACAATGACTTTTTGTACCATTACAGTATAGGAATAAAGTCTCTAATCCTTCCATAGGAATGACAATTTTATCTGTCCTATTATCGTCTTACTACTGCTTCCCTCCATATACACTTACATGGTTCTAGATTAAATTAGATTATTTTATATCAGAGTCACATCTGTAGTGTTGTTACAGATTTATTTTTATATCTCAAGATCACAGAACAATTGTGATGTTAACCACTGTTAATCACATAGAAGATTCTAGAACAAATTAATTGTGATGGAAATATAACAACATATAAGGAAGCATGAATCTGGGGTGAATCCATTCCCTAGCTATGCTTTACCTTGCTCTTTTAAAATTCTTTTTATAAATGTTGCATAAAATAGAATAGTTTTGTTGACTTTAGCTTCAAAATACTGTTGTTGTTATTATTGAGAACACCTACACTGTAAACCAGCAAACTGCATGGAATTAGGTAGTCTGTACTTCAAGTAATTCTGTGTTTGGGGAAGTAAACACACACACACACCCCAAAATGAAGTTAAGTTTCACACTTACACCTTGGTCAACCAGTTCACCACTGAAATAAACATGAACATTTTAGAGCCAAGCTATAGCTTTACAGATGATAATGAGCACAGGAACATGGATAAGCACAAAATACCAGGTATTGCTGTATTCATGCCTTAACAGTTAAATTCAAGCTTGTGTAGTTTCCCAAATTATGATGTATTTGGCAGTAATGCTGCATTCACCAGGCCTTTCACTTCATTTTGTGTCATCAACAAAATAAAACAAAAGCATCATCCCTGTTTCCAGGAAAGGCTATTTAGCCAGGCTGACAGTCATCCAGACACGATTCTTGGCTTCTTCAGCTATTCTTCATCCTCCACATTTAAAATGTTCAACATATTTCACCTTTGGAGAGGCACAAACTTTTAGGATATCTCCCCATGGGATTGATATAATTTGCTCTTTACAGCAAGGTTCCAGAAAAGGAATAACTAATAAAGCTGATGGCAACATGAACCACGTGAAAATGTACACATTTCCCTACTGCTTTTTTCCTCTTCTTTTTTGCTCCACCTGACATTTCCTCAGTTTCTGTTTTTCGACACTCTGTCGCCTTCACTAGCTCTAAATGGTAGTAATATCTAGCAATAAAAACACAACTAGTTTTAACTTGGCAGACACAAGATGCTGCAGACAAATATGAGGTTTCCATTTGCCAGAAGAAGGGCAGTTTGGTACTATATCCTGGAAACTGGTCAATAATTGACCCCACCAATTCCACCTCTTGAATTCAGCCCAGAGACTGCTGTTAGAAGGCAGGGCACATGCTTGCACAAGGAGCACTCAGATACATTTTTTAGTCTTCCCTGTGTGCAAAGACTTGGTGTGAAGCCTGATCTTCTGCTTTTGGCTGGGAAAGGGTTATATTTTTTTCCTAGTGGCTGGTACTACGCTATGTTTCGGGTTTAGTATGACAATGTTGATAACCCTTCTAGGTGTTGCCAAGTTGTGCTTACCCAAGTCAAGGACTCTCCATTCTCCCATGTTGTGCCAGAGAGGAGCTGCACAAGAAGCTGGGGGTGCCCACAACCATTCCAGCTGACCTGAGCAGGCCAAAGGAATATTCCATACCACAGAACATCATACTCAGTAAATAATCTGGGGGGAGTTGGCTGTGAGGTGCCAGTCACTGCTAAAGGCCAGACTGGGCTTTGGTCAGTGGGTGATGAGCAACTGCATTGTGCATCACTTGTTTTTTCTTGGATTTTATTACTCTTTTTCCTTTTCATTAATACTACTACTATTATCATTATTATTATCTTATTTTACTTTAATTATTTGTCTATCCTTATCTCAGCCTATGAGTTTTACCTTTTTACAACTCTCCTCCCCATCTCAGTGAGAGTAGGCAAGGAGTGAGCGAGAGCTGTGTGGTACTTACTTGTTGGCTGAGGTTTAACCACCACACCTGAGCAAGCAAAACTGTCCAACATGTAAAGCTACACCTCTGGGAAGCGTTCTGTGCAGCAACTCTACAGTGCTGACCACAACAGTTTACCAACCCACAGATTGCTGCATGCTATTGCAGTACAAATAACCCAAGGCTAATGTGTCTGGCTTTCCAGAATAGTGGAAACTGCACATCTTCACTCAAAATAAGCTTGCTACTTTAGCAGTTTGACCCTAACTTTTGAGCACCTCATTTTATTAATATATCAATTGCTCCAGGAAATACCAATTCAAAGCTGCAGTACACATGTAGAAAAGCATATGGAAACTCCCAGAAAACTGTTTAGTACATATGGCTAGTAAGCTGAGAAATTTTTTACCTACATGCCTGTTAATAAATTCAGCCAATTGTATAATTCAGTTTGACAGCAGCTAAAGATTTTAAACATGAAAACTTCTTTACTTTCTGTTACCTCATGGAATTTTGGGTGGAAAATTAATGGAGGAAATTGCAGATGCTCCAGAAGACTCAAAGGGGAGAACATTTGACCTACCTTGACATGTAAGAAACATAATACAACAGACAGGTAGAAAGCCAGCACACTAGCAAGACAGAAGGGAAGAAGTTGCAAGCAGCCTTTTCAGAACCAAAATTCAAGGATTCTACTGCAAACACTGCTGAATGAGCATTAGTGTGCACACTACATTCCAGCAGGGCTCAATATCCCTTGAGTTTAGGGATTTACTAACCTTTATGACTGACGAAGCTTGAAAGTATTTGGCAAAAGACTGCTTACAGTATTTGCATGTTTTCTGTTGGGAACACTATCACTGGATGTTCTAATTAATGCTGGCTTCTTGGCTACGACATTATTTGCTCCTGTGGAAAAGGCTCTTAACTGACTTCATTGCAAAATAAACACTGCTCTGAATCCGGGACTGGTAAGACCTGCCTGCTATTTTATTTTACCTAGATAGTTCTTTATTATCCTGTTTGAACTGTGATTAAGCTGTGGGAGTGAATAATGAAAAATAATAAAATACTACTATGATGTTTCATTATTATTTTAATAATTTTCTCTCTGTAGTTACTCCCTTTCTTGAATGTCTGTAAAGAAAAGTCATTCACTTTTCTTAAACTTCTGAAAAACAGGACTTTTGTGATATAAATAAGTACAAAGAAACAATAGCTTCGAACTAAATGCATTTATTTATATTTGCCCATCTCATTATTTGCATTGAAAGTGTCTGTAAGTTTCTGAATACTGGCAGCAACCCATTCAAAATCAACTCAGGTCTTGAGGTTTTTTAGTCTAAAAACCTCACCAATCAACTTTAAAAAGCAAATATAGAAGAAATAATCCAAATCATCTTTATGCATACTTCACAGAATCATGTAATTTCACAGAATCATGTAATTTCACAGGCAGATAAATGGAGTAAAATACACTGAATGAATTATTCGTTGCTGTTTTTTTTTAGTGAAATCTCCCAAGAGACTGACAGAAGCAGAGAAAGAAGTTTGCTAGCATTTAGCTTTAAATAACTCATGTTTTTTACCAGTAATCTTATATTTTCATTCAGAAACTACAAGAAGTACTTCAGGTACTTATGGATAAAGTAAAGGCCTTTCTTTAAAAAGGCTTAAAACAAACTAAAGACTATGGGATTTCAAATAAGTATGCTCAGAGGCTTCTCTGTAACAGAGCTCTGTTCTGCCAGATACGTGGAACCTCTTGAAAGATACTTGATCACTTAAAATAGTAAGAAATCTAAACAAGAATTAAAAGCCTAAATTGAGGCAAATGTCAACAGAAGTCCTAGAGATGACCTGCAGCAAGGGATGTCAGAATTACATGTATGCATTACAGAACATGCAGACTAAAACACTGCTGCAAATCAGAGGGAACAGCACTGGTATCTTTTTTTATAGCACAGTAGACTAATGTTCAAACTATCCTCTCTCTCTCCCTAATTACCCTTCCTTTTTTTCTCCTCACTAGCCTTGCAAGGGGATTTTGACACATTAATCAAACCTCAAACTCTTTCCTTTTGTCGTCTTCTACATTAAATTACAGACATCTCATGTCAGTAAAACAGCTGGTGAGGGTGGGCTTCATCAGACGCTGAAACAAATGTGAGTCTTGAAAAAAACTCAGTACTAGTTTTCTTTTTGTAATAAATGTAACAATGATGACAAACCACAAATAATCAGCTGGCAAGGTGTCAAATTAATATGCTAAGTAGATTTTCAAAACTGTATTAGAAGTTTCCTCTGTTCAAACAAATCCTGTAAGACATTTGTTGAGAAATGTTCTACAGGTTACAAATGGGCACATTAAACACTTACAGTGAAAGTATCTTTAGAACTCTAAGATGGCCAAGAGCTCTATTCCTCCATCTGGAAAGTGCATAAGAAAAAAACACTAATAGATTTTCTTGATTTTCTTAAAAGGCATCTTACCATTGCAGTGTAGCTGGAGTAGAATGTGGTTTTGATGCTCTATTATTTTCTTTTTCCTCATCTGTTAAGAAACAAACAAAAAAAGCTATGTAATTTCATCAGGAATCTCACAGGAATTCATGAACAGTTTTTTAAAATGAAACAATTTTTGAATAGTGAGATTTTTTTAAAAAAACTAATTAAAATATTTTTTTAAAAAATTAAAATGTTCTCAAGTGCCAAAGCTTTCTCAAAATTTCAGCTTAATTTTGGAAATGTAAATAACGATGCTCCCTAAATTACCATCCGTAGATACTGCTTAAGGCAGTGAATCCTACAAATGTCACTGATTGCAGGAGCAGTGTGGTGCCTAGGAATATTGACATTGAAAAGGATAAATTTATATGGAAAAAAAGCAACTCTTAGATCCCTACCAGCATGTCACAATATGCAAACAGTTTCACTCGCTAAAGGGAACTGTTGCCTTGCACGAGTTTTATATTAGATAAGGCATTTAAACTAATGGCATATACCCATGGTGTGATCCTAACATAAGGTAAGTATTAGACGCTTATAAATTTACAGAGATTAATTCTGAATGAGAAGAAGTGTTTAGCCTGTAATATACCTTATGCATCTTCAGATGCTCCGAATTTTTCTGATAATTTTCCCCGTTAACTGTTTCCAAGGCAACTCTGATTTGTTTACTTTCCAAAAATTTGGATAAAATATTACTAAAGAAAAAGGTAATTAAAATAGAACTTCAAATATTGGATTCTTCCTAGTTTGCACTTGTTCTTTTGAAACAATTTAGAAATATTTAGAATAATTCCTACTAAATTGTGTTTTGTTAAACGCATAAAACCTTCCAGGGTGAAAACTGAGTGGAGCACAATCAGCAGCACCAGAAGGATATTCTTTGGGAGACAGTGTTGTATCAAACACATTTTGAGATTTTTGATCTTTGTCCCCGATGAAAACATCCAGCATAGGTGGCTTTGATACCTAAACAACGAGGTAACCCTGTACACCACGCTGCAAGTGGCATTTCTTCGTGTGATTAACTTTTAGAAGTTATTGAAGCGAGCCTTTAGGATGCCGGATCTACGGGAGCTGGGATAGATCCTCCGCCCATCCAGACCCTCTTGGGAGCCCTTTTGCGCTGTGCGGGGACCCCAGGCACACAAATATAGAACAAATAAGCTTGGAAGGCAGTGTGCAGCCCTCATCCCCCCGGGTTTCTTGCCTTGCCCGCGGGAAGCTGTGCCAGCCGAACACCCTTTATCCCGCAGGAAATCCCGTTCCGCAGCTCCCCGCGGATCCCCGGCGCAGCCCCCGCCTGCATCTGCATCACAATGGGCCCCTAATTATTATTGGGCCGCACACTCCCTCCCTGCCTTTCAGGGTCCGCTTTTATTCAGCGCGCAGGACCAACACACACATCTCAAATCACTTCTAAATTGTGGGTTTCGTTTGTTTTTCCTGAAGGGGCGGCCGGCGTGCAGCGAACCCGGGCACACGCCGGGATGCCGAGCGGCCCCGCACGCCCAAGGACCTGCCATAGGATAAGGTGTAAGGCGGCTGAATTCCTCTCTGGATACGTGGCAGACATCAAGCATCAAGTCCATACCTAAGTTACAATATCTCTGCACCCTTTCCATCCCCCCTCCCCCAGCTGTTTTTCACTTGCATTAAGAGTGAGCCGCTGTGAGCAGGTGTTTTACCTAACCTGCCCTCAGACACACTTCACACCTGCCATACTCAGCTCCTCCCGTGTAAGGATTTGTTTTAACAGCACAAACTAGCAATTAGGTCATAAACTGCCGTTTATGCCTCCTTCCTCAGGTATGTTTGCCTCCTGGGGATCCTTCTTCAAGACTCCTCAGCATCCTCCTCTAACTGTCCCTTAAAACAAGAAGGAGAATGATGGACTTCAGCTGTGACTCAGAAAATTCCTTAAAGCATCAATTTCCATTGAACAACTGGGTTTTCAACAAAGCAAGATTTTTCACAGAGTCACCCCAAAATCAATTCTCTGTACAGGAAAATAGTGCAACTTTGTTTTCAGCCAATGGACCAGCTGCCAGCCAAACTTTCACTTTTCTATTAAAAAAATGGAAAGGATTGCAGATGGTACAGGCATAGATGGGACCTAGAAATACAAACTTCCAGTATTACATATACAAGCTCTTAATTCTACCCTGTCTAGTTTAACAATATAATATCATCAGATAATTGACTAGCAGAAAATAATAAATATCCCTATACTTTATATTTTAGCTGGCAGCAGGGCACCCAGTGGTATCCATATCAAGCAGAGAATGTTGAACTCTTTTGACTCAGGTCTGGTACCAGATCACTTTGTCTGGCATGAAAGAGGGAAGGGAAAACAGCATTTTTTACTTTTTGGCCTGTCATTTTATCAATTCACATCAAAACAACACTGTAGATTAAAATAAAGTCATATCTTTTAAAATTCAAACTATTTTGTAGGAAAAGGAAATAAAGTCACTGAAAAGAAGTCCTGCTTTGAGGTACTGTCAAAGAAGAGACAATTCTTCTATGACAAATCCAAAAGGGCTTAAAGTCACAAGGAAAAACTTTGTTCAATTCGCATGTGCAGGGGTTCATACACAGCACCTCAGGGAGAAACCCATCTAGTGTGCTCACTCCACTACCAGTAGGAGGACTACCAGCATCCCAAGGAAAGGTGTCTTCAAGGTACCTGATTAGATGGAAAACCTGGTACTCATCCCAAACTGAATGCAGATAATAGCTTAGACAATTGCAAGTAAAACTCTCAGCGTAGAAGGGGCCTTCAAACATAATAAAACCAGGAATCAACCATGTTCTAGGAAAACAGTATTTGTTGGCTCCCAGAGATACCAGAGAATCCTTATGTGCCAAACTTCATCAAAGTTTCTCTGCTAACTGCTCCATCTTACTTCCAAAATTCTGTTTCAAAGCCGCTCAAGTAGAGTCCTCTTTGTATCTTATGAGTGTTTCTATTTGCTGTCTGATTCTAGGTACTGCACAAGGGATTTCTTACTTCTTCGTGCAACACTTGGAGACAACAGGAGCTGTGCTCAGCAACTTTGAGCCTTTTGCCTTAAACACAGAGAGTGGAACAACCCAAAATGAGGACATACCTTTTTGGTGAAGTGTTGGTGTTAGTCTGTTTATCATAACTAAAATGGAGCTAAGTTCTTCTTTCCACTGTGTAGGTAATTGGAGAACCCTGTACCTTGCAGTGCTGCCTGCATGTGTCTCAAAACCACTAAGGAGCTAACATGCTGTTAGTATCTTTACATGGATAAAATCCTTCCCTTAGTTCAGGTAGCTGTGCATTTTTCAGAGGAATATCCTCTTCCTCTGTACCCCCTTGCAGGCCAGATTCTGACTCTTCTCAGAAGTGATTTGGCCTTAGCCAAAATTAAATTACAGTACAAAGCTACCTTGTCTCTTACTCACATGTAGTCATAAATGAGATTCAGGGTCATTAGCAGGTATTTCATGCTTTTAAAATCCTCTGAGAAATATGGGGGCATAGTTCTCTCTGAGTAGGTATGACTGAAACAAAGAATTTTCTCCAAGGAAAATTTCAGTGAAAATAAGTAGCTCTTTTCAAAACATTTTTTAAAGGGAAGAATAAAAGGTATTAGTTCAAACAAAAAACAAAGCTGCTGTATAAGTCCATTACAGCCAGTATGAACATGGATTTTGAACACCACTTGTGAAGCACAAAAAGTAGTCTGAATATTTTCTTTTCTCTCATAGGAAGACTACCCATTCACTTTTCCAAATAAGCAAGAAAATTTGGACAAACAGCCCTTCTACTTCATCAAGAAACATCATGATTCTTTCCCCACAGAACTGAAGTTGAAACTTTCATAAGCCTTTATTTGTGTTCTTCCAGACCTCTATTTCAATTTGGATAATCTGGTTCAATGCAGAGTACATAGAAAAATGTTATGGAGTTGGTTTTTTAAAATTATTGGCTACAAGGTTGTACCATTCCCTTTTCCTTTGAATATTTTGACTAACGTGGAATGTGGAAGTGGCAGGAGTAAAAACATTTTAAAAGCTGGAAAATGAAACAAAATCTAGTGATAATTTTTATACTAGGATGTAAACTTGTGGTTTGGAAGATGCCATAAAATGTTCCAAAAGGGTAAGAGGCATGCCAGGAAGCAGAGAGATGATGTGAATCCATGGCTATGAGTCATCACTTCTTTCCCAGTGTAACCAGAGGTTCAAGGGGCCTGAGGGTATCTGGATAAGAATGGAAGATTGCAAAGGACCCCTGTGGCCGGAAGTATGGTTCTGTAGCCTACTTCATCTGTAGAAAAGGAGACCAGCAAAACTATTATTCCTGTCCTAAAACCCTATGAACTCTAAAATCATCCAGGAAAAACCGTCACAGAGCAAACATTTATGCCCAGTAAGAACATTATCCGTTCACAGCACAAGTTCTCATAATCTTCAGTGGAGCCAAGGCCAAAAAAAAAAAAACCCACCCCAACTGAAAACCAAACCCACATTTTCTCTGGTAGTTCACTCAACAGCTATCTCATGTATGTAGAGACAAATAACTAGTCAAGAGGAAGGTGGATTAGGCTTTCTTTTGGTTGCAGATGGAAACTGGACCTACACTGACCATGGCAATTTGACCACCATAATGAAGAATTCAAATAGGGTTGGGTGGGTTTTCTCAAAGCATTTTGCCTCCTGCTTTGTTTGTAAATGTGTGATAGAGGCTGGACAAAGAATGAAACAATGGTTTGGAAATTTCTTGGTTGGTATTCGGGCAGTGTTAGAAAAATGTTAGAAAGAACTCAAGGGCTAGAAAGGAGCACTTAGGACAATTATTCCTGCACTGAAACTTTGTTCTGGATTTCACAGATTATTGCTGTGGCTTATTTTGCTTTCCTACTTCTTCCTCTTCACCTTCTCCCCGCCCTCACCTCCCCCTCAAAACAAGAATGACTTTTCAGGTGGATTAATTCTCTTATCAGCACTGCAGAAATGCTGGTAATCAGTGCAAAGGAAGCATCTGGAAGAACTGGCTATTAAGAAGGAAGCTAGATAAAATCAACTCTGCCTCTCATTTGGGTTTCCATTATATGCTGTGACAATGTCTTCTGCACACAAATAGTGGAACAAATTCATTTATGTATTTGTTTTATGAGTTCTAAATTCACTGTATTTCATTATCATTGCTTGCCCCTTAATTCCAGAACCAGGAAACAGAATGAGCCACCATCCCATTTTCTCAATGCCACTGTCTGAAACACCTGCTCTTGTTAACCACAAGGTCCTTGTTTTACTGGCCCCAGCTATGTGGAAGTTTCTCATGCTCATATTTAAAGCACATTTAACAATCCTGAATTCTGACTCTATTAAGAGTCTGAAGACACATCTCATTCATTACAGATTTCTTCCATCACTTTCTCAGTACTTCAGAGTGAAATGAACTTTGTATATCTCACAGAATTCAAAATAACAAGCTCCTGTTTGTATTTTCACTACAGCCCACTATAATTTTTTAAAGATAAATTAATTCCTATTTCTTAATTTTTAAAAACAGAAAAACCCAAACCTCTTCCAGTTTCATTGTCTATCCTTAAAGATTCTTGTCCACTGTTCTTAGCTTGGGAGTCATGAATAAATACCATTTTTCTACTAACATCTTCCTTCTCCTTCATAAATATTCCCTCAAAAGATCTCCCTAGACAAAAGAAAGTAAAGCCCCAGTACAGCAAATTTCATGATCTGTTACAACATTGTGCCACGAGGTATGCAAATTTACCATGACGTCAAAATCAATAATTCTTTTAAAATGCAAAAAAAATGTAAAAGGGAATTGCAGCAATGAAGTTATTTAAAATACACTTTCTAAACACATATTTATGAAATTTAAATTACTAGTTACTGAATTAAATAATTAAATCTGCATTATTGTCTTGTAATGTGACTATATGAAGTCTTGAGAGGAAAAGTATCATGAAGAGTATTTTGCTTTTGGCAAATTAAGCAGAATAGAAATTGCATAAAAGGGAAAACTAAATGGTAAACTAAAAATTGTCTTGCAATTTTAAAAATAGGCAATTTGGTTATTTTAAACTACTTTTGAAGTAATTTTGATTACCTGCTATTGCTAAAAATCAAGATCTAAAATTACTATTACTAGAAGAGAAAAAAATAGCTATTTTGAAATCAGCTAGATTGATAACTGTTTTCTCACTCTGACTAAAAGGATAGCAACATAATGTTTTTGTATGTGATATTTTAATCTCACGATTAATTCTTACAGGAAAGACTTTTTATTTGTTTTAATATAGTAGTATTGGAAAATAGCACTTTTTCCCCCTCATATTTTGACCACATGGTGTTCAGTGAAAAGTGTCCAGTGAAAAGCAAAACAGGTGGTTTTTCTTCTAATTGGTACTAACAGCATATTTTAGTGATCATCCAACTTTTATTCAGTGACACACAAATTCTTCTGGCTGTTTTAACAAAAAAAATATTATTTCCTTTTAAAAAGTGCAAATATTAAAAAATTAATAAAACTATTGAGTATGTCAAGTGAGTTGACTCTTAAATACACAGCACTAAAAATTTAATCGAGCTGTAGCAACTTATATAACAGGAAATGAGCACTTGGACATGTTCATACTCACTTTAAATGAATGACAAGTTACTTACTTTCATCGTTAGAAACATTCCCCAGAGAGGTGTGACTGGAATAACGTTTGTTTTCACTTTCATTGAGACATCGTTCAATCCAACTCTCTGAAAAAAAAAAAGAAAAGCTCTTTTGTCTGTCTTTGCATAAAATATAAACTTGCAACAGATAAATCTAAATAAAGTGCCAGCATTCAACAGATGTGATCTTTAACATTTCTACTAAAATATGCTTGGTCTAAGGATATTTAGCAAGAAAATCCTTTCTTGCTTTCAAACTTAGCTGTTACTTTCTAGTCTCATTTTTTGTTTTGTTTTTGTTTTTTGAGGTTTTTTTGGTTTTTGTTGTTTGGTTGCTTTGGGGGTTTTTTGCTTTTAAACTACAGAGGCTGAAACACTTCTGAGTACAAAACAGAGGTCCTTGGGAGATTCTGTTCCCCATCACACGATACATTAAAAAATAAAAATCAAGTGAAACACAGTGAAATTGCACTAGTTTCCAGCTCTCAGTCTGGCAAAGGCAAATCCTCAAGTATTCCTGCTGGTTTTGGAAGAAATCTTAATGCGTATTAAGTCAATCATTTGTGTGAATTTTGGTTAAATTGAGGATCAAATGGTGCTCTGTGAAGCCCAGTCCTGCAACCTCATCCACACTGGTGGAGTCCCAGGCACTACTGAGATCTTTTCCTCACTGGTACAAGTCCAACGTAGCAAGTCAGAAGCCACTGAGCTGCTCAGACCTTTGCCACCACACAGTGCAAATGCAACCACTCCTGTTCCTCCCTGTTTTTCAATTAATTCCCACCAGTCAGATGAGTTACCTACAGCATTACATTGATTTGAATCCGCTGTTCTTCCTGGAAGCTATAATTTACATCCCCTGATGACTTTAGAGGATGCACCAGGCTCAGCAGAATATACTGTTACAGGTCTTCGGGGCAAAAGTTACACCTTCTTATGTGTTTCCTTGGACAAAGTATGAAATATGATTTCTTGAGTTTGCCTAAATCCCTGGGTATTGCTACAATAAACTGACCTCCCTCATAAGATTATTTTTCAAGGGCATGGACATGGGCAGAAATGAGTTTATGCTCAGAGAGTTCCCTGTGGTCAAAGCAAGGGGAAAAAAAGGATAGATGGGAATGCTGCAAGGCAAGCCTGCAAGTTACGACAGGAAACAACCCCACTGAGTGAAGAGATGCACAAGAAATAAGGGGAAACAGGCCTCACTGTCAGCAAACTGCCAGAGCCAGAAACACCTTCAAAGACATGGAAATGGCTCCAGATTCCTTTCCATAAGCCCCCCCACCAGACACCAGGCTACCTGCACAGCACAGGCAGTAGTCTGCCAGCCAGCAAAAGCCCATCACAGCAGCAGCCTTGAAGGGAAGGCAGGAACCCAGCGTCTTGGGAAAGCTGCCCATCTGGTTTATAGAAGATAAAAGTTGGTATGACTTCATTTCAGCACTAGATGCCAATAAACAAATAAATGAATAGTCATCGCCAAATAGATCCTGTAGGAAAAAATGTTTTTTAAACCCAGGCAGTTGCATTAACTTGTGCATATTCCTCAGTACATACAACCTCCACTGCCATGTAAACGAAAGACAAATAGCACCTGTGCAGAACCTCAGAAAGGGTGCTCTGAGAACCCTTCACAGCTGATTTCCAGGCCCTGCCACAAGACTCCAAGTACTGCTGTTTTGTGTGCTTGTGGTTTTCTGGCTCCAGCTATTCCCCTCTCCACGTATTCACAGTAGAAACATGCTGCAGTGCTGCCTTCATCAATACAAGCATGTCCCTGTGCACATCTTCCTCATTCACCATCACACTTGTGCCTCAGAACCCTCACAGCCACACAGCCTGCTCCTTTGAAACTTCTCTGAAAGCCATAAAAAAACCCACTTGTTGGCAATAGATTTTTAAAGGATATTTCTTCTCCCACCAAATTTAACACAGCCTTATTTAAAAATCACTGTAATCTGCTGACACCATCGTGTAAAACCTGCCAGCAGGGCCTGTGCTGTGAAATCAGCCCCCGCTCAGTTACACACCCGGCGGCGACTCCAGCTCGGAGGCTTTCCCTGCTTGTGCTCAGCTGCATGGGGTGGGGATGGATCACCTCCTTGTCTAAGGGCCAACACAAGGATATGGCTGCTTTGTGCCAGATTTCTTTTGCTACCCTAAAAATGAGCTCAGAGCATCTCCCCAGTCCCGTTTTAGTGTTGTGAGCTGCCTTATAGGTGAAGAGAAACTTGCTGCCGAGGGAAATATCAGAGAGAGGTGCAAGAAGCCTTGGGAAAGATTACCCTTCCTCCTCCTCCTCCTTTCAGCACAGAGCCATGGCTGTATATAATTCCCTTGGCTCTGAGCCCAGCTGCAGGGAGTAAAAGCAAAGGGGCTGCCATTAGCGCCAAGGGGAGACCGATGCCCAGCTCTGCCCTTTCTTTTCCTGCCGGCACCAAGAGCTGGGAAGCTGGGATGCATCCTCTTCCCTCGGCAGCAGGGAACTGGCAGCAGCCATCTTTAGCCAAATTCCCCGCCCAAGTAGTCGGAAAAAAACAAAAACAACCAAACTTTTTAAGTGTCACTCAATAACCATTTTCATCATCTTTGTTCACACAGTGTCTCTGATAACTGGACACGTTCCCCTTTAGGATGGGAAAAGCAGCCAGTTTACACTGCCACATATAAAGCCTGGAGCAGGATGCAGTTGCTGTTTAATTACGTGCTGCAGCTCCTTTGGTCCTGAATCACCTCGGTTCAGCCTGCTGCAGCCTGAGTCTGGCTTTCTCTTTGTGGCCTTGCATTTAAATAGCTGATAGAAATTCTTCAGGCCTGAAAAGATGCATGACCTGTCTGGCAGGAAAGAATGAAGAAAACTAACTCTTTTGAGCAAAAATGTCAGGGAGTTTATGGCAAATTTGTCAAATTATTTGGCAGATGACAAAACGTGACAAAACCAACTAACTATTTAAAAGTTGTATTATCTCACAAACCAAATTATGCAAGTATCAATAAATAAATATTCTAATATGTAACTTCATTTAATAAGTAGCTATATTTTTCTACTGTTTGTATAAAGAAAAACATTTTCACAAGGCTTTAAACTCGTAATATTAATAACAATGTCTTCAGGTATTAAAAAAAACCACAACTACAGTTTTGCTAAAATTTTAAATAGTCCCATCAGGAGCCCACAAATCCCAGACACAGTAACACCTGCCCAAAATAAAACAAAAGGAGAAAGAGGCAGAGCGAACAAAATCAGAAGTCAAAATTACGTTTGACTTTTTGGAAGCTCTTTCAGAGTTAATAACTTTAGACCTTGTTCCAGGCCTAAGGAACCCAATGGGTAGAGCCCTCTAGGTGTTGAATGTTCTTGTCCTCATGAACGTGGGTGTGCCTGTCCCAGGCAGGGCTGCAAGAAAAGGCCCATGGGGAACCCCTGGTGTCTCCAGGCTGTGGTTCCAACCACATCACACCACTGAACACACATTGAGTCATGTTGGATGGAATTTTTTTTGGTGATTAAAGCTTAATTATTGCACTTAGACCTTACAAAGTTTTCACAGGCTGGATTTCACAGCAGGAAAACTTACAGAACGATGGAGAGTTCAGGCAGCAACTAAGCAGAAGTGCACATCAGATCTGATAGCAATGATGAATTGTTAACACAACATGAGAAACCCCAAATTTCTAATAGGAAGTGCTTGTGAGAACAAAAGAAACTACCTCCTAATATAGGCTGTATTTTTACTCACTGTGTTTTTAGTGCATCAAGCCTTAAGGCATTTCCTCTCCCCCTCTAGGACTCCTTCCCATCAGGAGCCCCAGCACACTGTACCCTCCCTTGAAACAACAAGGATCAGCAGTAGTGAAAAAGCAAAAAAACATATTAGGAATAGCTAGTAGAAAAATGTAGTATAGTCACTTATTCAAAACTGTGACTCAGCATGGAAACTATTATAATCTTGCTAGCAAAGAAAGAAAATAATGTTTTAGTGGCATTTTGAAGATCCATCTGCAAATATCATAGCAACTATATAACTTCACACAGGTTGAGAGTGAACTGTAGTGAAAAATACAACTGTGTTCCTCAGCCTTAAAATTTTTGCTATATAATTTTGCCTACAGCTAAATACAGATACACTGTATCTACTGTGGGATTTCTACATGAAGGAAAGGACATCATTATTCAAATTACAATAATTTTCCCAGTGTAAATTTTCTGACAGAATAACTTAAACAAAAAAAAAAAAAAACAAAAAACAAAAAAAATAGAAATTGTTCCAAATTAAATGCTGAAAGATGGATTTAAAATAGCTATGGAAATATTTCTGGCCCTAATTTTGCCTCTTCTCTTGTTGATCCCAATCTTTCTAAAGCTGACTCATCACTGAGACACAAGCACCGGAGTATTTCATTTCCATTCCATGTGCCCACCACACTTTTACCAACAAAAGTTTAAACTGAACTGGTTTTCAAAAGTGGGTAGAGCGTGTGTACTTCACCCTATCCCTACCAAGCCACTTCTTTTCAGCAGTGTATTTTCATTCATATAATGTTTCAAAAGATTGGGCTGAGGAGGCAGGTCTGGGCGTTCTGAGGCAGAAACACACAAGAGTTGCTCAGGGGCAGGAGCTTTGATGAACTATCAGAAATAAGAAGCAGAAATGCTCTTTAAATATATCTTTGATAAATTATTTTGACGTGTTATCTCCTTCAGAAGGAAAGAATTGCTTCTGGAAGACATCTTTGAAAGGCTTCTCCCTCCAGAGCCTGAGTTGAGGTGATAGAGCAGAGAAGCCTGTGTACTGCCAGTACATTTAGTGAGATAATTACTCCCTGTTTGTGTGATGGTTATTAGCTAAGCATATTTGCAGCCCAAAGCACTCGTTAGTCCCACATGAGCATGCCATAGCAAGAGCAGGGCAAGAGCAACTTGAGCTCCTCTCTGCAGAAGAGATGGGTCTGATCCTTGCCACAGTGGCTTCTGCTCCCACTGTCCTGCCAGGAGGGTCAAGATTAGCTGCAGTAACAGCACCATCTGTAATAACAGCCTCTCCTGGCCTTTGTGAGCCACTGTGGCCACAGGAACTGGGGGGCTGTGCCACACAGCTTGGAACTGAGCGTGGCCAGAGCCGCTGGCTACAGCCCTGTGGGCGTGTGTGTGTGTGTTCAGAAAGGAGACCAAGAGGTTTTATGAGCAGAATAAAGCTCTGTGGTCACATAATCTGAGCTGCATTTTGCACACCTCTTTCCCTAATGTGGTACGAAGGGTACTGGTTTCCCACAGTTATGCCATATCCTCTGATCTATCTGATCTGGATGTGGTCTTATCACTGGAATAATTGGGAATCACTATTTTTTTGAAAGTGTATGAGATGAGAAACCACATTTCCTAGAGAGATAGCCAAGGCTTTGGTAATGACAAAATTTGTACAACCATTTATTTCACCAAAGCCATAGCAATTGCTTTAAAAACCCTCTCATGTGCTTTCAGCTCTAGATTGGCTCTCATACCCCAAATTTTAAAGTCACCAACCAGCATGACAATTTACTTAGGGAGCTACACACGGACCAGCATTTCTTCCACATAAGTTTGCTCATCATTGAAATAGAATTATCACTGGAATGAGAATATATGGTTTGCTAGGACCCACACCACTGCCTGAGCTACATACTAAATTGGATGGCACAGCTGCAACAGTCCAGCTCCTTATATTTATTCATGAGTGCTCTTGTAATATTTTGCCCCAATTTCTCAAGGCAAATTTAAAAAGAAAATGTTGTAAGTAACTGTGAGCAAAGATATCTAAAAGACGATAATGCAAATATAAGGAACTACCAAATTTTAGTGGATGTATAAGAGGACTGCAGGAAAAATTAATATTTAGCAGTGAGGACAGACTTAATTTTACAGTTCCAGTACAGAGAAGGAACTCCTCTCATGCATAAGGAGTTTTAGCACCCCTCTGAGTTATTTGTTCGATGTTCTCAGAGGGAAGAGTTACTCATCTCTTCCTGAAGCATCTCTTTGCCAAGTGTCTCAGTACCAAGCTGGCCAGCAGTGGTGGCTGGGAGTTCCGAGACAGAAATACACAAGACCTGCTCAGGGGCAGGAACTTCCATGAACTATCAGAAATGAGAAGCAGAAATATTCTTTAAATATATTTTTGATAAATTATTTTGACATGTTATCTCTTTCAGCTGCTCATCTGACCTGTTAGGCCAAGAGAAAGTGGTTGCTAACAGCAGATTTAGCAGGTAAATGCAGTAACTCAAAAGCTCAAGTGGCTGACTGAAGGTCATGGAACCTCCCATTTCCATTTTGATAGCTCATGGTACCAACAGGAGAGTCGATGGGATGATATTCTCTTTTCTTATTAAGGAAACCATCATTGCCCTCTTCTGTTATCTGTCTCAGAGTACGTGCTGAGATTTGCAAGATCCATCAAGCTTTTCTCTGATCTTGCTGAACATGGCCTAAAACATGCCAGCACCCCAAAAACTCGCTGTTCATGCTCTTCATGTTGCACTACTGCTGTGGACAGAACGTCTGACCTCTACAGCTGTTAAATTCATAATGTCTCAGTAGCCTGCCTGCTTTGGCCCTCCTTTAGTGTGCTGCAAATCTAGTTTCTAAATGGTATCTGAATGAAAGGAAAAATGAGCCAGTGCATGTAATATTTTGACAAATGCAAGTGAAGACTTCATCTTGTAACACTTCAATATCTTGGAGAAATTGGTCATATCAGATCGTATGAGACAAATCACTAGTTTAAAACAGTCCCTTAAAGGCAAAAGAGATTATCCCTTTCTCTCAGGACTAACAATTAGGAGATAAACCTGAAGTCTGACCCTCAAACTACTAAACACCTATTCTAGTACCTGCAGTGTACAGCATCTGGTCTGAGTAGAACCAGGATTCATGTTCTGTATCTCTCTCACCTTGCAGCACATCTGCTGCCTGAGAATGGCAATGCAGCCGGAATCCTGTGCAGGCTGGTTACAGCACCACAGTTCAAGCTTTTAAAGAACTGCACTGCTTGAAAGAAAGCAAACAAAAATCACTATCTACAAAGCCTCAGACTACTGCAAAAGCAAGACATAAACAAGATCTTGCTTAGGCTCTGCACATTGGGTCTGTGACATGACGGGGCTGGAAGCCACTGGCTCCCATTGAGAGCATTGAACTTGCCAAAATCAACTAACATCAAGCAGAACAAGCTACTTGGGACAGCCAATCACACACAGTAATTTTCTAAGATTTAGGTTTTCATGGGTGATGTAATCAAAATATCCCTCCTCTCCACTGCCAAATAAAAGGTTTGTGAGACCATACAAGGGGCACTGCCCAGCTGCTGTTCCCTGTGGCTGGTCCAGCACACAGTCACCCCTAGTTCACAAACCAGCTCCTCTCTAACCACTGAGCAGCACCTGCCACATAGAGCCAGGTTTTGCCCCTTGCTGCCTCATTTGTGCCATCGGCTGGCAAGTCACATACCCTTCAGTCAGTGTGTGTGAGCTGTCAGGAGCACTTCAAGCTCCACAGGAAATCATGCCAGTGTCCTCCTTGGTCCTGCATAGCCATCTTCTGTCCTTCCAAGAGACCTGCTCCTCAGGGATGGCAGTGACACATGGCCTTGGTGCAGATGGTGGAGCTGCTACCCTGACAAGCTGCCAGATACCTTGGTGTTTTGTTTGCTAATCTAACTTTTTATTTCATTTCCAACAGAAGAAAATGTCGGGCGCTCTTGTTGCAGTCCTTTCTTTTGTTCTTATTTCTTGGTATACAATTCTATTGGAACCATTTCAGGGTTAATGGACGTTGGTCCAGGGCACTATTTAGATGTTGGCAGGAATGTTTTTGTTCTTTTTCTTTGACTCATGATTCTGCTAAAGCATTTTGAAGATTCACCATGATATCATAAGAATGCAAAGAATAATTCTCTTGAGGATGAGAGAGTTCTTCTGTCTTGTTTAGACAGCTCTTCACTCCTAGTATTGATTTTCTACTAAACTATTTGATAAAGTATATTAAAAATTGACATGCCTTGCTTAAACTAATAACAAAAAACACCACAGTTAATATTTTTTTTAATTCCTCCAGAACACTTGGGCAGAAAAGCTGGAATTTATGAAATGTGCTATTCTTCTTATACTGTGCACTGGGCAGAACCTCATCTGAATGTGATGATTTCATTTAAACATTCTGTCAACAGTATTCCTTGTTAAGAAGATGCATCCCAAATGTAGATAAAACACCCTCAGAAGCCGTATAATACAAGATGCCTCTGCATATTGATTCTGGTGTTTAGGGCAGTCTCTACCCTGGATCAAACAAGGAACTCCTATCTGCCCCCTCCTCTGGAATCACATAACATATTGCTATTGCATTTCCAACTCAATATGCATGTTAATTAGGGGTAGCTCTTTCTCTCTCCCAGTCACACACAGATGCTATCTATTGTTTCATTTTGAAAAGTAAGTTTCACCAGACCAGTAAATGGCCGCTTGGTTTTTGCTTCATCAAGGTAATCTTCATTTAGCAGCAAAGCAAACCTCATTCAGTCCAATTTCACTGCAGTGCCATTTCCTCACATTCCCTTAGTGACACCAGTGTCTGACTAGTGCAGCTCTCCCAGGGCTGAACTTTAACTTACATGGCTGTTCAACATGCAACCAATCTTGTCATTGGTAAGATCATCACACACATCACGTGCCTTCTAGGCACCAGCCCTACAGCTAGCAAAGTGTGCCCTTATGCTTCCACTACAGGACGTGTTATGGCCCCTCAGTCCTCCAGGGTCTGCTGCATGACTCAGTGGAAAGGCTATCACTGTCTGCAGTTTAACTGCAGTGTTTCCTTCCAAGGAAATCCACACATGTCTCTTGATAAAGCTCAGAGTCTATTGATGCCCTTTTTGCCCCAGATTCCATTAACTTCTTATGCTATAAAATTAAGATGAGACACACAAGTGAGCTCACAGGGCCTTAAATTCTGGGTACCTCTCCCACCTCTTACACCCTGCAGCAGTCTCTGCTCCCTCGCTTCTGGGTTAGACATTCCCAGCTGCCGCCATGGTCCCTCAGCTCAACAGTGTGCATGAGAAGACATGGAGTCCTCAAATCCTTAATTCAGCTCTGCTTCATTATTACACAGGGCTGGAATCATTTGGCTGAGCAGGAGAGCTGTGGCTCAAGAAACAGAATTTGCATCAAGCACCCATGAAATGCTTCCCTCTGCCTCAGGAGCTGATGAATCCAGCAGACAGGCCAATTTGGCACAGAGATGGTAGTACATCAGTAAGACAGGCCCACAAAGATGACAAAATGAAAAGATGTGAGATATGGGTGGGGGATATACAAAACACCAGTTGTGGGGCTCAGGGGGAAGAGAGAGGAGGGACAAGGCTGGTTGTTGGAAAGGAGATGAGAAAGAAAGGGAAAGGAAACAAAAGAATGAATGAGAAAGAAAAGGGCATGGTCAGAAATAAAGGATAGGAGAAAAGAAAGTAACTATAGAGACTTTCTATTTTCTGTTTCTAATCAGGAGAAAAAAGGTCAGCTCCTAAAGGAATGAGGTTACAGTAAATATTTCTCATTAGAAACAGCATCCAGTCGAGCAGACTGAAAGAACATGAGAAGATAGGCCCAAAGGTACATAGAATATATGACTCAGCTGCTAGGACATAATTATAGCAGTAGGAAAGAGACAATCACTTGACTGAAAAAGAGTGTGAACTAAAATACAGAGATGCTACTGAAATGATGACTCAAATGGTGAGAGATGGACTCAAATTGTGACCCCTTTTCCTCCCTTTATGGGTATCTACTCCAGATCTATCTGTTGCTCACTACTGTCAAAGGATGCAGCCATCACATCATTCACAACCATTTTGTTGTCAAATATGGCACACCCAACAGAAACAAATGAACACTGTTGCTCTCAGAATGAACACAGAGAGTATCTGCCTACTAAAACTAGCAGAGAGGACATTAATAAGTCATCATAACATCCCCCCACAAAGATTGGTACCCCTCAGAACTAATTTGTGTATACAGAACAAGTATTTCATGCTGTTAGCTTTACAGTCTAAATATGGTTGACAAAAAGTCTTTGCTAAGTCCCGATGTGCCTAGACTTACAGATTTGTAAGACTTGTATGAATTTAATCCCTTCCAAACTGTCTTCCCTTCCTTTAGAAAGTACTATGAAAGTAGACCAGTGCTTTTAAAACTAGGAGCCTGGCTCTTCTGACAAGACTCCAGTCTCCTCTGAACAATATGCAAAGCAAACTCAGGGAGGGAACATGAGAAAAAAGAGAAGTCTTCTTTCCTCCTTCTTTTTTTGCCCAAGACTCACCAAAACAAGAGTCTAGTATTGAATATTCAGCACTGAATACTAACTGCTCAATAGACGGTCTGTTTGCAGAGCTCAAAGTGGAAATGACCCAGCAAGGAGGAGAGGTGAACACGCTGCTCCATCCATGTGATTAAACTGCTCTGTAAATGCAGTCCTCCCCACTTCTCCCCACCTCATTACAATGGAGGCCATTTGCTGCCCTTACCACAACTCATTTTCAAAAAATGTTTGCATTAGAGGGGCCCCTGCACCAGTATTGTCCCCATGACTCTACATTTAGGATAGGAATGTGAGTTCCAGCTCTGAAAAACTTGTGCTAGCCAGGCAGTCCAACCAGCAGGATGTGTTACTACCACTGCTTGGGAAAAAGGAAGCACAGGCACAGTTTAGAGAGGAACAGAGCACCCTGTGGGGAGCAGTCCCTGCTTTCAGCCTGCCAAGGACACAGGGTGAATCTCACCTGGCAGCTGCCTTGTTCTGCCATGGACCTTGGAAGTCTCTTAAGTGCTCCTCCTCTAGGTAGGATGTCTTGGTGTCACACAGTGAACACCCAGGAGACCAAGCTGGGACAGAGGCTGGTGTGCAAACACAACACACCATTTAGCAAATGTATCATTTGCACTCTGCCTCTCACAAGGCCAAATTTCCCTTGATAACAAAAACATAGCTCATTCTCCCCTTAACCCCAAGAGGCCCAGAAGAAGCAGCCTTTTACTTACACAAGGCATACATTTCAGACCTGCCACACTGAGAATTCCTGCTCTGGCTCTTGCATCACGTTGTCCCCAGTGAGACCTCTGTCTCACATGCAGCACTGGGCACAGCTCCTTTCCTGCTAGCCCTGGGGTGCCAAGCTTGCTAGCCAGCAAATCTCTGTCCTGCTGCTTAGCCTGGTCTGGCAGACAGACACCTGGAGCTGAAGGGCTGTGCTGAGGGAGGGGTGAGTGCCTCCATCACCACGCAGGCCCGTGCACCCAGGAATACCCACTGCAGGAGAGGGCATCTCCCATCACATAACAGCACAGATCTGCTGTGCCCTGACACACAGAACTTGGGGACCAGGACACCACTTTCATATTGCCTTGCACCATATTTTTTTATGGTATCTATCAGGCCACTGTCACCTTAAAGACCAGCCAGAAGTCTCTGTTTCCCCATGTTGCTTAAGTGTTTTAAGGAATAAAGGAGCAGGAAGGATTTTACTTTCCTCTGAGCATCAGAGATGGCTACGCTCAGGAGTAGGATACCTAGAAGCTAATGGCATTAAGTGCTCATTTGCTTAATTAGGACAGCCTGCCACACGCTCATGGTTAAACTGAATATCAAATGAAGGTGGGTACCACACGAGTCAGGTTGTTGAAGATTGTTTTCCCCTTTGAAGAGTAGGGTTTTGTCTACTTCCTACAACCATCCATGAATTTTAATCAACAAATGGTCTGTTTCAGCAAGGTCCTAGAATATTAGGAAAACATTCAGCCTTTCCTGCTTGGCCTCTAACACAGCTGTTGGTCTTTTGCAGCAGATTGCACCTTTTTCATAGGGTGCTGAAGTGTCCTTAGCTCTAAAAAGGATGTTCTGTGGGGTCTTTTGAATCAGGTGTGCATTATTGTCACCATGGGGGAGCCGGTGACTGAAACACGGGTGATTCCACCCAGCACTGGATGACCATTCATGAGACCCCACTAAGGAACTGGGCTCTCTCTCTGTATTTCCCTTCCTCAGCTGTATCTGAGGTAGTTCAAACACTTCTGAAATAGTTTAGCAATTAAAAGGGTTCTAGAAGGGAGAAAAAAAAAAGTGTGTTAGCCTTTCTAACATTGCATTTAGCAGTACCTCTACTTTTTGCTTTTTTCAGTACTTTTAAATTTCCCTTGTCACTGCATTTCTGGTATTTTATCGCATTACAAGTATAGCATAAGCTGTATCTGAACATACAGACAAGAAAGCACCTTTTTTTTTTTTTTGTTGATCTGTAGATCTCATTTGCAAGCTTAAATTTATGTTAATATGAGCATCTGTAAGTCTTGCCCCAAGTAGCCAAACTGGCTGAAGAAATAGGAGTCTGATAGTATAATTCTAAGAAGTGGAAGTTTAAAAAGAGATGAAAAAGAAGGTGAACAATAACAAGTATTTCTACTTCTAGCAACAGTATTTTTTAAGGAAAAAAAAAAAAAGGCAGTGATTTCTAACACTTGAAATTTGTAGTCCTTTCTTCCAGGCAAAAGTAGTTTTTTTCTAGATACGATTTCAGCAAGGAAATGAAAGCCCCTGGAGAAGAAGATTTTGTGGTTTTAATTGTTTCAGTCCCTGCCATGGGGTTCATGAGCGCCCAAAGCTCCAGTGCGAAGTCGGTCATAGTGACGATCACAGCATCAGACTATGACTACAGCCAGCCTAAGGAACAGATGAAATTCCAGAATTTGTCCCCAACCTACTACTCTGAAATGAATGCCTCTAATTCCCAGGGCTGTAAGTTTCAGGGAATCGCTTATTCAGAGAATATTCCAGCTATCTGAAATACATTGTTTGTTCTTATGATAATATTTGGTGTCATGCACAAAAATGCTCAGCATAAGCTGCTAATTAATTGTGAACACATCATTCATAGCTGTGAATCAACTCCTTGGTTCCTGTAAAAACTTCCATCTCAGAGAAATTAAGTTCAATTACCAATAAAAGAAAATAAAGTGGTTAACTGTAGCTGAAGTGAAGGAAACAAGACATCACTGAGTCCGTATTTCACATTTCAGTCTTGAGGCAAATTAAGGTGCAACTGAGCTTTCTCTTACTGGGTGCAGTGAGAGCCAAGTCTCTCTTTAGCCCTCTCCACTTTTTCTTGATTTCAAATTTATCAGAAAGGAAAGAATGGTCAAAAACATTTCATCCAACATGTGTTTATATGCAGAGAATTAAACCACAGCTCTTGCAGCAAGGGAGAAAGACTCTGATGCTGACTTTACGCACCATCTCTAACACTGGCTAGTATTTTATAGCTAATAAACTACTCTTGCTGCAAATCTCCTGAGAGAAAATAAATGTAAATTAAGACAGGCCAGTACTGCTAGTTATGCATGTAAAATAGCTGCAATTAAGTTATTACACATTCCCAGCTGTAGGGAGGGATCATTGCATGTTAACCCTGGGCATCTGCCCTCTCTCAGGCACACACATGGACTTCAACAGGTGTTTCCCTTGTGGAGCCACTGCAGGATCAGGACCGATCTCTAACAGCAAATCGTATTAGTTTTAAAAGTTCCCAGAAACTCCCTGGCACGTATATACAATTCTATAGACTCTAAAAGATGTATGTAAGCATGCCAGTGGTCCAGATATCCTAAAAAACCCACACAGGCCTCCACTGGCTTAATCATTGCCACATACTCTCCTTTCATACACTTGTTATCTATAGGATTGCTCAGCCATCAAATATCCTTTAGGTTATCCATCTTCCTAACCAGTTTGTCAGCAATCAAATCCCCTCGGCTGCCAGGACATGGGCTCCAGCAGAGTCAGACTGTACCAGGCATTCATTTTCACACACGATAAAACAAATCGAAAATCCAGCACAGATGCAGGGAAACAGACAAGTGGATGAACTCAGGAAATTCACAAACCTCAGCAATCACAGAATTGTGAGCTAATTAGTTGGACTCCAGTGTCGCATCAAGTATCCCCAAAGGACTGACCTTATATTTGTATTATTTACATGACAGCCCACCACTGCTCTCAAGGCATTGTTATGAACCATCAAGCCCCAGAGCTGTATTTAAGGCCAGCTCTTCAAAAGTCTTGGTCTGAAGAGGTGCTAACATTTCATCACACAGATTTCAGTGATCCCACTGTTCGATATTTAGTTTACTATGCTGAAATCCTATGTATGCACTTCTTTATGACTGTCCTAAATTGCAAACCAGCTGCAAATTAAGCTAGCATAATGCAAAGCTGTTTACATTCAGAGACACTGCAGATTTTACAGCTATATTAACCTTCCTTGCCTGCACACTCACTGCATTGCCAGCCGAAAACCAGCCTTATTTTCTAAAGGCAAGCAAGCCAACAACCCTGATGGAAGCAGGATACTCTTCTGATGACTTTCTATGGGACAGTTGTAGCAGCATCACAAGTGTCTTAGCACAGAATGATCTCTTCTAGTTTTGAGAAGGTCTTTTACTCAATATACGTTTACTATAGTAAAGGTGCACCTCAAATAGACCAATTGGGGCTACAGGTTTCTTTACAGTCCACACCCTAAAGTTTTATCTGTCAGAATCCAGAGTCCCTTTTGTAATGAGAATTACACTCAAATAAAATCTTGAGGACTGCAACTTAAATAAATTAAATCGTTTCCTACAGTTCTATGGCTATTCTTATGCAAAACCTTGTTTTAGTTCTTTTTTCTTTCCATCCTTTTAAAGATCTTTACTGCAGGTAAATATTGCAGAGCAGTGAAAAATACCACAATTGCCTCTTCCTTAGAATTTTAGAATTAATTCATTAACAGACAAATAAATCATAAGATAATTATTTTCTCTGAGGCAGACTCAAAAGATGAACTTCTTAAGACAAGGCAATTTTCACCACATTTCAAAACCTCTTTAAAAATCCCAACAGATTTTACAAAGTTGTTAAAATCCCCTCAGAAATTAAGACCTGATCCAGTGACAGGACCTGGGTTTAGATCCTTGTTCTGCTGCTGCAGAAAGCAGAGGGAGCTGCCAGGAATCGGGCCCTGCCGTGCAAACATTGCCCGCACAAACTCTGCAGCTCTCAGGAAAGAAAACATTTCTTATTGGTTTTTCCTCCCCCCTACTTAATTTCTTTCATTTGTGAAATCTTATAAGATACAAAATCACATAGGACAAATACTCAGGTTCAACTATATAAAGGACCAGTGGTATTTTTTCTGCATCTCCATATCAAATTTAGGATTCAAAAGAATTGTTGGATCATCCTAACTGCTCAGCAGGTTAAAGCCTCTATAAACACAAATTCTTAAACAATAAATAACTTTTTTTTCCTTATTGGGATAAAAAAAGTATGAAAAGTACTCTAGGAAAGTAAGGGAAAAAAGCCAACAGCAAGTTTCCTCTTTACTGTGCTGTAATAAGCAAAACAAACAGTTTTCAGAAGCAAAATCAACTATTTGTTTGGATTAAACAAATCGGGAAATAGGATCACGTACTTTAGCATCATACGTTCATTTTGAAAAGTCACAGCTCCATTCCCAACTAGCATGCAAGTATTTATTATCAATACTAGTAATTTCATTAATTGAACCAGGATATGAAATGCATTAATTCTCTTCAATCAATGCTTAATATGCTTGATCCATTTTAAATGGCAAGCTCGTAGCAAAGGTCACCCACCACTGCCGCATCACCTGTCTATGTTGATAAGAAGATAGACTGAAATCTGGCCACTGCCACAAAGTTTTCAACCCAGGCAGTGGAAGCAGCTTTTTCAAACAAACTGCTTTAAGGGCCTAAATCCCAACGTCCTTGACAGCACTGAAAGGCTTTCTGCTCATTTTAATGGGCTTTGGATCAGCTTCTAAGTCTCAGCTTCAAGTCCCAAGGATCTCGTCCTGCTAGCGCCTGCAAACCAGCGGAGGTTTTGCCTGGCTCCAACGCTGAGATCAGGAGGGATATGTACTGAGTTGTGCAGGAAAGTTTTGCTCCAAGAGCGCGCCTCTGTTTCCTTGGGCTCCTGCTCCCTGAGCGGCGCGGAGGGGGCTTCCCCGGGTGTGCCGCGGGCCAGGGAGTTTGTCAGCAGCCCCCCGGGAAATCCACGGCCCTCAGCGTCCCCGCACGCCGCTCCCGAGCGGGCGGCATCCTCCTGCGTGGGACAGCTGCTGCGGGGCGGCGCGGGGCGAGGGCTGTGCCCCGCCGGCAGCGCCCCGCACTCACCGTGCCGATGTCACTAGGGGGGGCTGCGGCAGAGGAAAGCCGCTAGGAGCGCTCGGGGTGGCCCGCAAATCTTGCCCCAGCCGCCTCTCGGGGAGCCCCGGGCGCTGGCCCCGAACGCCCAGCCCGCCACCGCCCTCTTGCCAGCCCCGACTCCTCCGGGGTGAGATGGGCGCGGTGCCGCTGTCCCCGGTCCCCCGGCATCTCGCGGACACAGAACTGTCGGGTGCCGGAGGGGTTGCGGGGTGAGAGCAGGGTCGAGCTCAGGGCAAGCCCCAGAAGCCAGATACAGTCCCCCGAAATGACCCCTTAGTGCCCCACAGCGAAGGGGCGGGGGAGGCTGCACACTCCCCAGGCGGCTCGACGGCTCCCGGCCCGGCTCCGGGGAGTTACGAGCTTGAGAAACTGCACCCGAGGGCGGGCGGCCGCCTGACGGGGTTGAAGGCGGCAGCAGGACGATGCTATGAAACATACCGCAAACCCAGCGAGAAGGGCATGTGGCCCTGCTGTGTGGGTGCCCCACTCCGCGGCCGCGGGAGAGCCCCGAGGGCAGCGGGAGAGCCCCGAGGGCAGATCTTCGCCGAGCACCGCTGCGCCGTGCCCGGGCTGGGCCGTCGGGGCCGGGCGCTGCTGCGGGCGCACTGCCGCTGTCCCGCTGGACACCTGGGGTTGGGGGCTCTCAGGTGTCCAGGCGGCCAGAAAGCCCTTTGGCCTTGGTGACAGCCCCCATGGGTCACTCTACAGGTTAGAGAAAAGGGAACTAAACTCGATGGAAGCACATGGCACTGTTGCGGGAAGGTGAAGGAAACAAATCGTTCCCGTAGCTTAAAATTAGAATCGCGGGTGACTTTTTTTTTTTTAATCCTGATAGTTTAGGGAAAGTCTGTTGAAGATGATTTAAAACATGACTGATTTTTTTCAATGAAGCCATATTTCTGCACAATGCAAAAGGATCTTTACATAACAACTGAAACTCAGGAGAAAAGCTAATTGGATTAAGTCCTGTGAAAAGGAGGTTAAGGTGTCTGAATGAGACAACTGCAAAGCTCCAGTTTTCTTGCCATCTGCTTAGCAAGACTAAAGTGTTTTCTGATTAATATTGTCTTAATCAATCATGCTGCCACTTATTACAACCTTACTGAAATTAAGAAACGAATAGTACAGAGGCTAAACGCTAGAACGGACAATTCTTAAAGGAGGGACAGAAAACGTGGGGCTTTTTTTCTAAAGTTTGTTTTTTTTTTGTCTAAAGACCTGTTCCTCTCGACAACGAGTTGTTGCCGGCAGTCCCCTGTAACCCCGCCTCGGCAGTGCCGCCGAACAGGAAGACAACTTTCTCTAACACCCTCTTAGCTCCTGCATACGCTCGAACCCGAAGTCAACGATTCCTTCCTCGCCGATCACTTTCTCCCCGGAACAGCCCGCCTGGGTTTTGTCCCGGGGACCCGGAGTAAATGTGGCCCAAAGCCGGCTGGTGTCGCCGGTGGTCGGCGAGGGGTCGAGCCTACCCAGTGCATCTAGCGCCCTGCGCCGGGACCACTGCAAGAACAGCCGAGCCGGGTCCGGCAACACTCCTCCCCTTCTCTCTTTTCCCCCTTGTTTTTAATCAATATTTAAATTTTACAAAACGCCCATCCCGCGTTGGGAACGAGTGATGAGAAAGACCTTGGCGGGTTTGTGGCGGCACGGAGCGAAGCGGTTCCAAGGCGGGACTGCCTCTCCCTGTCGCGCCTTGCCCCGTCTATACCTGCACCAGCTACACCGGCACAGCGCCGACACCCCAGAGGAGCCGGGACGGAGCTGCGAGGCCCCGAGGGAGCGGTGGAATGCGGCCCGCCGAGGCCGTCGGGGAGGCGCGGAGGGGACTCGATCCCTCTGCGGGGCTGGGGCAGCTCGGCTCCGCTGCCATCTCGCCGCGGGGCACGGCGCTCACAGCCGGCAGCGCAGCGGCGGCCGGAGGGG